>JARLTB010000003.1:785000-937500 GCA_030141615.1 Unio pictorum
AAGAAGGCATATCATTTGTATAATTATTATATTTAAACCAGATTAAAATACATGACTTTAAAAAAAAATTCACTTGACATAACCTATTTCAATTCTTTTTTTCTTAAAGTGTTGTCAAAGGCAACATTAATGACATTTTCATTCATTAAAATTTATCAAATTTTACAGTGAATCAAAAATTATTGTTGTTGTTTGTTTGTTGTTGTTGGTTTGTTTGTTGTTGGTTTAATCCTGTTTTCATGATAGGCTATGCATTACAGCCATTATAATTGGTGTTGGAATAACCGTACTGAAAACCAAGTAAGGATTATATACAACCCACAGGAAGCTACTGGCAAGCTTTCTCAAGTAACCACTTTTTGGCCCATTGAATCAAATCAAAGCAGACAGTGGTGAGATGCCAATGATTGGCACATCAACCCCAGGCCACATATTTTTTTACAGAAAATGAAACAAAATTAAGGACTTCTTAAACACCAATTTAATATATTTTCTCAGGTGAAATTCATGTTTTATTCTGTTAATTGGGTTTCAGTGTAAACAGTATAATTGTGGCAAATTCTCTTCTTTTAATATTTAACTAGAGTCAGTCAACCAAGACATCAATATACAGAGCACTTCCATGCAAACCTAATTATGTGCCTGCTGTGTTTTGATGTATGTACAGCTTGGGAAGTGTTTGTTACATTATAAAATCAATTAAAAGAGACCTGTGTTATATGTTAAGTATGTCTTTGGTATAAAATAAAGTAAGGGATGCATAATAAAATAGTTCAAAGGAATGCAAATTCTCAATACACAAGCTCTTATGGTCATATTCACGCCTCAAAAACTAATCCATTTTATTTCACCAAACATATATTATGTACATAACAAAGTGTATATCTATCTATCTATCTATCTATCTATCTATCTATCTATCTATCTATCTATCTATCTATCTATCTATCTATCTATCTATCTATCTATCTATCTATCACTCAGTGAATAAAAAGTTTCATATCATGGATAGGATTCATAATGGTGAAAGGATATTAAACTCATAATTGTCAATTTGACACTCAGGCTGGTTCCAATTTGATTGGCAGTCCTATAATGGGCTGTAATGTACAATTTAGTTGCTATGTGAAAATTATTACAACTGGTAAAGGCTGAGCCAGATCAATCTTGAGGTGTTATAATTAGCCAAAAGTTTTCTTCCATAATAATAATAATAATAATAATGAGGACTTTGTATAGCGCCTAATCTTTTGAAGCTCTAAGCGCTTTACACCATCAATAATGATATGACTACACTACAGAACAACAAATGACAAAAACAATGAAATTGGAAAAAATAAAAACATGCTGAAAACATATAAGATACAAAACATGATTAGGTCGCTAAGTTTGTCACTGCAGTCGAAACAGATGAGTCTTAAGAGCACTCTTAAAAGGGACCACTGTGTCTTTGTGTCTAATTTCAATGAGCAATTCGTTCCATGTCGCCGGGCCCTGGTGTGCAAATGAACGTTGTCCATATGACTTCGTTTTCACCTTGGTAACAATGAGTATATGATTATCAGAAGAAGAGCATAAGTATCAAGCTGGTGTATACACATGGGTGAGGCTGGATAGGTATGTTGGACTGGAGTCTGTCATTGAAACATAGCACAGAGAACAAATCTTGTGTTTGATTCTGTATCAAATTGATAGCCAGTGTAAGGTACAGAGCAGTGGTGAGGTGTGCTCTGATTGAGGTACTCTAAAGATGATCCGTGCAGCTGTGTTTTGAACTTTTTGAAGGTTCTGGAGTAAATATTGTGATGAACCAGACAAAATTGAGTTACAATAGTCCAGTCTTGAAAGTACTAATGAACACACAAGTGTTTTAGTGGCATCAACTGAAAGATATTTATGAATGGAACTGATGCATCTCAATTCAAGATAGGCAGCCTTGCATATGTTCATGACATGTTGGTGCAATGTGAGAGTACTGTCTAGGGTAACGCCTAGGTTCCATACTGACTGTGAGAATTTAATGTTGGTGTTGCTGATATTTATTGTCTGAGGTAAAGGATGTGAATGAGAAAGTCTTTGTGCTGTGATCAGAATAGCCTCAGTTTTATCATCATTCATCTGCAGCTTGTTACATGTCATCCATGATTTCACATCAGAAATGCACTTCTCTACTCCATGGATGGTAGCATCAACTTCATTTGGGTGGCTAGACTTGTATAATTGGGTGTCATCAGCATACAATTGGTGCTTCACTGGGTGATGATCTATGACAGTTGAGAGCAGCTGAGTATACAGAATGAAGAGAACAGGTCCAACATATGTCAACTGGGCTGGAGTGTATTCCATTTGCAGATATAATTTGTGTCCTGTTGACTAAGTAGGACTTGAACCACTGTAAGGCTATATTCTGAATGCCAAACATATGCTGGAGACGGTGAAGTAATATATCATGATCTATTGTGTCAAATGCTGCAGATAAATCCAGGAGAGTGAGGACTGAAATCTTTCCACTATTCAAAGCAGAGAGAATGTCACTAAATACTTTCAGAAGAGTAGTTTCCGTACTGTGGCAAGGGCGATATGCAGACTGTACATTGCTAAAAAGACTGTTTGAATTCAAATGAGATACAAGTTGAGTTAGAACAACCTTTTCTAAGATTTTTTATATGAATGGGAGATTAGAAACTGGGCAGTAGTTCTTTAAATCGTTATGGTCAAGTGTTGGTTTCTTCAGCAGTGGCTTTACGATGGCAGTTTTGAAAAATGATGGGAATTCCCTTGATGAGAGAGAGAAAGATGTTAATAACATCAGTTAGTGAAGGCAATATTGGGTCTAAGCACTCAAGCAGCAGTGTTGTCAGAATGGGATCAAGTTCACAAGACTTTGGTGCACTTTTCATCCCAATTGTCCATACTAAATCAATAGAAACAGGTTCAAATGCTCCTAACGGTTGTCGCTGAAATTCTGCATCTTAACTGTATGGTGACGAATCAATTGAAATTGTGCTGTCAAGTGAATCTCTAATGGTTTGTACTTTGTCATTGAAGAAATTTGCAAATTGGTCTGGTAGGTCTAGTGGAGAGAAGGTTGTTGGAAGTGGTGTACATTTGTTCCTTGACATCAGTTTGTTAGTTATCTCAAAGAGCTCTTTGCAGCTGGAACTCTCCGTGATCTTAGTACTCTAGTGGGATGATTTGGCTTTCGACATATGCTTAGAGCGCATCATGAGTGAAGCCATGGAAAACTACTGCGGGAGGGACAGTCAGCATTGGAGGACATAACATCACCAACCTATGCTTTGCAGATGACATTGATGGTCTGGCAGACAGTTAAGACGAGCTTGCCACCTTAGTGAAAAAACTGGATAAAACATCTTCCAGATTTGACATGGAGATAGGCACTGAGAACACAAAGCTGATGACAAATAGTGGCAAACAAATCTCAACCAAGATTAATTCAGAGGACAGGAACTGGAAACAGTGAGCCAGGTAAAATATCTTGGTCATATAATCACTGATGAGGGATCAAGAGCAGAAAGTTTGTTATGAGCAGCACAAACAATGGCAGCTATGTCAAAGCTAAGACCCATCTGGAAAGACAAGAACATCTGTCTGAAAACTAAACTCAGACTATTGTGAACATTAGTCATCTCAGTCTTTCTGTATTCATGTGAGGCCTGGACCCTGACAGCAGAATTACAATGAAGAATCCATGCACTTGAAATGAGATGCTATAGACCCATCCTTGGCATCTCTTACATGGACCACATCACAAATGAAGAAGTGCGTAACACCATCAGAAACAGTGTAGGCCATTATGAAGACCTCCTCACAACTGTCAAAAAGAGAAAGTTGAAATGGTATGACCATGTCACTTGAGTCAATCAGTCTGTCCACAACAGTACTGAAGGGGCAGTGTCCAGGGTAGAGGTAGACAGAGTTAGAGGTAGACAGAGTTAGAGGTAGACAGAGTTAAAGTGAATTGGCAACATCATTGAATGGACCAGGAAAAGTTTTGGGGAGATACAGGCATTGGCACATGATCGAGATAGGACACAATTAGGAGTATGTTTACTGTCCTGCTCCATTCAATTGAAAATATAATTTAGATAACTTAGATAAAGACAAAAAAGATAATTTAGGAGAAAAGTATGCTGACAAATTAGAAATGAAGTACTTTACTCAATTAGAACTGAACAATACACAAATTAGAAATGATGTACTTTACTCAATTAGAACTGAACAATACACAAAGCTTTTATTTGACTGTAGCAGTAAAATACAAAAACTTCATAATTTTTAAGTTTCTAATTGATTAGAGCAGGAAAATAGACATTCTCTCAAATTATACTTTTATTAATTGGAGAAGCATGATACACATACTACTAAATTATTTGACTTCAGTAGAAAAATATAAACAGTACTACTAACTTATTTCATTTTTTAATCATCTGGAACAGGACAGTACATATGCCCCTAAATTATTTCAGTTTTTAATTGACTGGAATGTACAATACACATACTCCAAAAATATCTTTTTTAGTTGACTGGACCAGGATAATACACATACACTGAAGGTCATTGTTACTCAAAAGCAAACTTTGTTTTGAACAATAACTTTTGTTTTAGATTCAGCTCCTTCTTTATGTATGGCTTGTGCTTTGGATGAGACAGAAATCTATAGATTTAAAGTTGAAAGGTCAAGCTCATGGTAAGTCCATTAAGAATAGCAAGTTTAGTTTAAGACTGCACATACCAAACATAAAGGTTAGCAAGGCTTTTGGAATGATATTCTCCAAAGTCAGAGAACCCTACTGGTGATTACATGAATCACTGTTAAACATGGATGTGTATAGTGTATACATAAATTATTGTTAAACATGGATGTATATAGTGTATACATAAATCACTGTTAAACATGGATGTATATAGTGTATACATAAATTACTGTTAAACATGGATGTATATAGTGTATACATAAATTACTGTTAAATAAGGATGTATATAGTGTATACATAAATTACTGTTAAACACAGATGTGCATAGTGTATACATAAATTACTGTTAAACATGGATGTATATAGTGTATACATAAATTACTGTTAAACACAGATGTGTATAGTGTATACATAAATTACTGTTAAACATGGATGTGTATAGTGTATACATAAATTACTGTTAAACATGGATGTATATAGTGTATACATAAATTATTGTTAAACATGGATGTATATAGTGTATACATAAATTACTGTTAAATAAGGATGTATATAGTGTATACATAAATTACTGTTAAACATGGATGTGTATAGTGTATACATTAATTACTGTTAAACATGGATGTATATAGTGTATACATAAATTACTGTTAAACATGGATGTATATAGTGTATACATAAATTACTGTTAAATAAGGATGTATATAGTGTATACATTAATTACTGTTAAACACAGATGTGCATAGTGTATACATAAATTACTGTTAAACATGGATGTATATAGTGTATACATAAATTACTGTTAAACATGGATGTATATAGTGTATACATAAATTACTGTTAAACATGGATGTATATAGTGTATACATAAATTACTGTTAAACATGAATGGGCATATATTATAGTGATTACACAAATCACTGTTAAACATGGATGGGCATATATTATAGTGATTACACAAATCACTGTTAAGCATGGATGTGTATCTAATATATCAATCTAGTGATTACACAAATCACTGTTAATCATGAATGGGCATATATTATAGTGATTACACAAATCACTGTTAAACATGGATGGGCATATATTATAGTGATTACACAAATCACTGTTAAGCATGGATGTGTATCTAATATATCAATCTAGTGATTACACAAATCACTGTTAAACATGGATGGGCATATATTACAGTGATTACACAAATCACTGTTAAACATGGCTGGGCATATATTATAGTGATTACACAAATCACTGTTAAACATGGATGGGCATATATTATAGTGATTACACAAATCACTGTTAAACATGGATGGGCATATATTACAGTGATTACACAAATCACTATTGAACATGGATGGGCATATATTACAGTGATTACACAAATCACTGTTAAACATGAATGGGCATATATTACAGTGATTACACAAATCACTGTTAAACATGGATGGGCATATATTATAGTGATTACACAAATCACTGTTAAACATGGATGTGTATCTAATATATCAATCTAGTGATTACACAAATCACTGTTAAACATGGTTGGGCATATATTACAGTGATTACACAAATCACTGTTAAACATGAATGGGCATATATTATAGTGATTACACAAATCACTGTTAAGCATGGATGTGTATCTAATATATCAATCTAGTGATTACACAAATCACTGTTGAACATGGATGGGCATATATTACAGTGATTACACAAATCACTGTTAAACATGGATGGGCATATATTATAGTGATTACACAAATCACTGTTAAACATGGATGTGTATCTAATATATCAATCTAGTGATTACACAAATCACTGTTAAACATGGTTGGGCATATATTATAGTGATTACACAAATCACTGTTAAACATGAATGGGCATATATTATAGTGATTACACAAATCACTGTTAAGCATGGATGTGTATCTAATATATCAATCTAGTGATTACACAAATCACTGTTGAACATGGATGGGCATATATTACAGTGATTACACAAATCACTGTTAAACATGAATGGGCATATATTATAGTGATTACACAAATCACTGTTAAACATGGATGGGCATATATTATAGTGATTACACAAATCACTGTTAAACATGGATGTGTATCTAATATATCAATCTAGTGATTGCACAAATCACTGTTAAACATGGATGGGCATATATTACAGTGATTACACAAATCACTGTTAAACATGGATGGGCATATATTATAGTGATTACACAAATAACTGTTAAACATGGATGGGCATATATTATAGTGATTACACAAATCACTGTTAAGCATGAATGTGTATCTAATATATCAATCTAGTGATTATGCAAATCACTGTTAAACATGGATGGGCATATATTACAGTGATTACACAAATCACTGTTAAACATGAATGGGCATATATTATAGTGATTACACAAATCACTGTTAAACATGGATGGGCATATATTATAGTGATTACACAAATGACTGTTAAACATGGATGTGTATCTAATATATCAATCTAGTGATTACACAAGTCACTGTTAAGCATGGATGGGAAAATACTAACTTACCATGCTACTTCTATTATTAGGTGGGAATATTTTTTGTTTCCATGAAGGGATTAGCTTGGGCTAATGGAAGGGATTAGCTTGGGCTAATGGAAGGGATTAGCTTGGGCTAATGGAAGGGATTAGTATGGGCTAATGGAAGGGATTAGCTTGGGCTAATGGAAGACATGAAATACCGCCATCAGTTGATACTCATAAGGTTTTGATGTGATTTTCAGAGGCCAAAGAAAGACAATAACCTTGTATAATTAAATTTTCTGCTAACTATTTCAAAACCTCTGAGCTTGACTGAATTCATTCTAAATGGAACAGTTTTAGGGTTGAGGTAATAATTTTCTAGAAAGCAATAAAAAAAATGGGTTTTTCTAAAATTTATATTTTATAAATGGATATAAATTCATGTTTAATTAGAAAATCACTTTAATGTAAATGTCCCATTTTGCTTTCAAGTTTAGTCATTGCATTATTTCACCAATTACCCAGAAGAAATTACCAGTAAATGCACAGTTCATTAAGTTGTGGTCCCTATGCTTATTAAAGTGTTTAATACTTTATATACCCGTATGCATCATGGTACTAATAGGTTTTTGCTGAATGATACCAAAATGTACAATGAATCAGAGTTACCTTAGTAACAATAGCTTTTATCTGTAATTAACATGTCTAAACCTGATAATGGATTTACCTTCAAGATGGGTGGGTGTAAGAGAATGTAAGGGGTATGTATGACAAAACCTTATAAGAGATGGAAATCGCAACAAGAGCTCATGACAATATATAGCACTGGTTGCTCAGATTACTTCATGGATTCCAATCATGCAGTTGTAAAATTAGCTCCAGTAGTATTTATTTATCTCTGTGAGATTGCAGGGATAATATAGATTATAATGAATCCTTTTCAGATCTTTTCAAGTATGTGTCATTTCTTGGATTCTAAATAATCCAGAATTATCTAGGATTATCTTAGATTTACTGCTGTTCCAGTGCCCCCAAGATGCAGCATTATTTTTCACCCCACCATTTTGGTCTTCTTCAGTAAATACCTAGGACTCTTGGATATTGGAGTGTCCTGGTGGTAGGTCAGAAAATTAGTTTAAAAAATCCAGGCATTCAGGTGGACTTAAGTTAGTGTGCATATGATGAAATTTTTCTTAGCATACAGACACTTTTGTTTGAAGTACACATGTCCATAAAGATAAGTAACATTTTAGCATGCAGACACTTTTGTTTGAAGTACACCATTCCATTAAAATAAGTAACATTTTAGCATGGAGACACTTTTATATTAAGTACACCATTCCATTAAGATAAGTAACATTTTAGCATGCAGACACTTTTATTTTAAGTACACCTGTGCATAAAGATCAGTAACCTGAAAACATTTTTATTTTTTTTATATGATTAAATTATTCCAGCAAGAGACACTATTTCATTGTCTGATGTGATAGTACATATTATTCTGTATCTCACATGTAGTTCCATAAGTTTTGCATTGTTGCTGTTTAAGTAAAATTATTCACTGTTTACTTACATATTTTAAGTAAAATTATTCACTGTTTACTTACATATTTTAAGTAAAATTATTCACTGTTTACTTACATATTTTAAGTAAAATTATTCACTGTTTACTTACATATTTTAAGTAAAATTATTCACTGTTTACTTACATATTTTAAGTAAAATTATTCACTGTTTACTTACATATTTTAAGTAAAATTATTCAGTTTACTTACATATTTTAAGTAAAATTATTCACTGTTTACTTACATATTTTAAGTAAAATTATTCACTGTTTACATACATATTTTAAGTAAAATTATTCACTGTTTACTTACATATTTTAAGTAAAATTATTCACTGTTTACTTACATATTTAAGTAAAATTGTTCACTGTTTACTTACATATTTTAAGTAAAATTATTCACTGTTTACTTACATATTTTAAGTAAAATTATTCACTGTTTACTTACATATTTTAAGTAAAATTATTCACTGTTTACTTACATATTTTAAGTAAAATTATTCAATTTTTACTTACATATTAATCACGTGCCCACATTTAGTGAAGTACTTCTGGCAAAGTGTTTTGAGTGTTCAGTTAATTACCTGTATAAAGTGTTTTGAGTGTTCAGTTAATTACCTGTATAAACTGTTTTGAGTGTTCAGTTAAATACCTGTATAAACTGTTTTGAGTGTTCAGTTAATTACCTGTATAAACTGTTTTGAGTGTTCAGTTAATTACCTGTATAAACTGTTTTGAGTGTTCAGTTAAATACCTGTATAAACTGTTTTGAGTGTTCAGTTAATTACCTGTATAAACTGTTTTGAGTGTTCAGTTAATTACCTGTATAAACTGTTTTGAGTGTTCAGTTAATTACCTGTATAAAGTGTTTTGAGTGTTCAGTTAATTACCTGTATAAAGTGTTTTGAGTGTTCAGTTAATTACCTGTATAAAGTGTTTTGAGTGTTCAGTTAATTACCTGTATAAACTGTTTTGAGTGTTCAGTTAATTACCTGTATAAAGTGTTTTGAGTGTTCAGTTAATTACCTGTATAAAGTGTTTTGAGTGTTCAGTTAATTACCTGTATAAACTGTTTTGAGTGTTCAGTTAATTACCTGTATAAACTGTTTTGAGTGTTCAGTTAATTACCTGTATAAACTGTTTTGAGTGTTCAGTTAATTACCTGTATCAAGTGCACTATAAATCTCGAGTTGAATTTCAAAAGAATATATATTTAGGCATATAATAAAACACTTTCAGACTTTTGTTGTGTTTAATGTTTTATGAACCAATAAACCAATCATATTAACCTATACTTTGTATTGAGGTTTACTCATTCATAAAAATTTGTATACAATACACTGTATTCAATTTCTATATAAAGGACATGTATACAAAAAAGAAAATACATGTATTTGTGATCCATTGGTTTCTGTCTCTTAGATAAGTTGGGTTTGTCACAATTCAGAAAGTATTGCAAATGACAGGATTTTTTTTAGTCATAATATGTTTGTAAACTGATTTAAAATAGCATAGTTGTGAAATAATTTCACAATTTGCCTAATTTAGTTTTTTAAATTTGCACGAGCTGGCAATAGTCATTTATATTGCGTATGGTGCTATTAGAGTGAGTACAATTTATGGGTGTTGAGTTTTCTTACTAAAATGCAAAATCTTACTCTACTATTTTGTCATCTACCTCACAACGCTTTTCTCCTTATTTATTATTTATTTTCTTTAATTCTGGTATTTCCAAATATGTCTGATGGGCTTCTGTAATGACTCTAGATTGCTTCATTGTTTTGCTTTTTTTACAGGTTTGAGGGGTCACAGAGTACATGTATGTCTATAATCAAGAAAGCAAGTTTAATTTCTGTAATCACAAATATTTCAATCTCTCAACATCCTTACACTCCATGGGGTTATTTGATTTCTCTACACAAATTCCACCTTTAGTACTGTCAAGCCAATTGTCAGACCCTGGTATTAGAATAAAATTCATTGGGTTATTTCTGTTATACTGTATATATTGGCACACGCCACTGTTTTATCAGATAGTTCATTGTTGGGTGCTATTCAAGGTTGAAAATTGCTTTGACATCAAAAGGAGTGAAATATTTTACATTTGCATGAAAGGAAAATGTATATGTATCCAAAGTATTGACATTTTGTACAACAATAGATGTTTTGGAATGTTTTCTTTAGCAAGTGTTCACTAATGTCAAATTTATTTTTACAAGTTTGCTTTGTATTGAAGGTAATGGTTGGCCTGTTTGTTTAACAATTGTTTGCATCTTGAACTAAAATGAAAAACTCTTGAATGTTCAGATAATTATTATATATGTGAATTGGAAAATATTTACATGATGAATTATTTTGATTTCCAAAACCTAATCCTAAGGTTCTACTACATCAAAATTAAGAACTGAATTTAAACCCATTCCCAATCCAAAAATGTTGTGGGCTTTTTCATCTTTGACCAAGCTGAAACTTTTAAACAGAAGATTAAAATTTAAATTTAAATATATGTATCTTGAACTTATCATATAAATATGCAGTAGAACCTGTCTTGTAAGACCACCTCTTTTGCCAAAAGATGGTGGACTGTCAAGACAGGTGATCTCTCATAACAATTCACAATCTATATAATTAATATAATTGTGCATTGAAAATGTGGGTCTGTCAAGATAGGTGGTCTCTCATAGCAGTGGTTTTTCAAGACAGGTTAATTATATATAGTGGAGCCTCATTAATCTGGACACATTCGTTCCCAGTGAATCTGTCTGGAATAACAAGTTTTCCAGATAATTAAATCATCTTTATAAGTTGTACTTTACAGCTGTTACAGTTGCTAGTGATTGAAGTCCCCATTTATTCAGAAATGAAGCCCTATACTGTCCACAGCTTAAATGTGTCTGTCAACTGTATTTGTACAGCCATCAATAAACTGTGATTGTTACATACAAACAACAAAGAGGCTTATTGACATTTTTAATTTATTTACCATAGGTTATGTCAAAAAGCGTGAACGATTTGATCCCAGTGTGTTTATTTAATTATTAACACACCAATCGGCGACTAGCTAAGACAGACATTGTTTCTACAATCGCTGGTTACAATATGGTCACACTACTTAGTTTTTGATAGTGGCCATAGATTCTCAAGGGCTTTACTATTGTGTTTTATGTATTATTCTACTGACTGTATTTTCAAAAGGATTTTTCAAATTTTCTTATTTTTGGACAGAGTAATTCCGGATAATTGAATCAAGTTTTAATGTAATTTTACACTTTGGTCCCCGATTTTGATTTCCGGATCTGGAACACAGATTTCTTGATTAACGGTTCCTGTTACAAGGCCTCTAATTATTACATGGTTCCTGTTACGAGGCCCTTCTTTTAACATGGTTCCTGTTACAAGGCCTCTAATTATTACATGGTTTGTGTTACTAGGCCCTTCATTATAACATGTTCCTGTTACAAGGCCCTTCATTATAACATGGCTCCTGTTACAAGGCCCTTCATTATAACATGGTTCCTGTTACAAGACTTCTAATTATAACATGTTTCCTGTTACAAGGCCTATAATTATTACATGGTACATGTTATTAGGCCCTTCATTATAACATGTATTATAACATAATATTAAGTAATATTGACATTACTGAGATATGTACTTCATTATAAGGTTGTGTCACTATGGTGGTATACTCTAAACATTGTAAGACCATACACCCCACCCCAGCTCCATGGCTCCCATTGATATCCCTATAAATCCCTTCATTTGAACACAGTTCCTGTTATAGGCTAATGTGAGCAAGAATCCTATTTCTTTTCATGGTAGTAATATTATTTATAATGTACATCATTATAAGTTAGCTGTACTAAAGGTGCTTGAAATCTATGGCTTCCATGTGGAATGCATTACAATGAGGGAGTGGTTGAAATCTATGGCTTCCATGTGGAATGCATTACAATGAGGGAGTGGTTGAAATCTATGGCTTCCATGTGGAATGCATTACAATGAGGGAGTACTGTATTAGGATCTTATTATCATTTGAAATATTAGGACAGGTGAAATAAATGAAATAGCTGAATAATAAAATAAAATCTACCCATTTTTTAAAGGGATCCATGGTCATATCCATATATGGTAACAGTGTTATATTGAGGGGATTTATAGTGAGGGTTAGGGTTAGAGTTATGGTAACAGTGTTATATTGAAGAGATTTATAGTGAGGGTTAGGGTTATGGTAACAGTGTTATATTGAGGGGATTTATAGTGAGGGTTAGGGTTAGGGTAACAGTGGTATATTGAGGGGATTTATAGTGAGGGTTAGGGTTAGGGTATCAGTGGTATATTGAGGGGATTTATAGTGAGGGTTAGGTTAGGGTTATTGTAACAGTGTTATATTGAGGGGATTTATAGTGAGGGTTAGGGTTAGGGTTATGGTAACAGTGTTATAATGAGGGGATTTATAGTGAGGGTTAGGTTAGGGTTATTGTAACAGTGTTATATTGAGGGGATTTATAGTTAGGGATAGGGTATCAGTGGTATATTGAGGGGATTTATAGTGAGGGACAAATGTAATGTTACACAGAAATTGATGGTCAATCATATGTGACTATCAGATGAACCTTAGAAGTTGTACTGTCACTGCTCTTTAAAAAAATAAACCGGCCAGCACCAATGGATGGGAGTGAGGAGACTGTTAAATTTATAACCAAAGGGTGGATAGTGGGGAGACTGTTCATTATAAAACCAAAGAGGGAGGGAGACTGTTCATTTTTAAAACAATGGGTGGGAGTGGGGAGACCACTCATTTTAAAACCAATGGGTGGGAGTGGGGAGACCACTCATTTTAAAACCAATGGGTGGGAGTGGGGAGACCACTCATTTTAAAACCAATGGGTGGGAATGGGGAGACCACTCATTTTAAAACCAATGGGTGGGAGTGGGGAGACCACTCATTTTAAAACCAATGGGTGGGAGAAGAGAGACTGTTAATTTCAAAAGCAGTTGGTGGAAAATGGGAGACTGCTCATTATACAACATTTTTGTGTTGTTACTCTACTCAAATGTTTTTTTACAATATCAAACAAAAATTATTTTCCAAACATAACTTAAAATTTGCTTTAAGAAATTAAAATTTCACTTGCCTATGGAGAATGTTTAAAATCTCAAACACTTTTAAGGGATCTAAATAACAGTAAGGTCTTTGTTAAATGATGCTACTCATGTATGAGTTTAAACACTTAAGCATGCACCCCTACCCCACCCTACTTCACCCACCCACCCAACCTCACCATTACATACACGCACATTGGAGCAAGAAGTTCTTGTACATATACGTTGTAGTGCATAGAATAAATTATATTTAACTGGAATCATTGCGTCAGAAGCATGGTTATTTAATGGATGTACTAAGGCAGTAAAATTAATTGTATAATCATACGATGTTTGTCGTTGTATCATACATGTATCACTGTTACTGCAGGGTTAGGATTATGGTTAGGGTCATACATGTATAACTGTCACTTCAGATTGAAGCTTCAATTTCATGTGGTACATAAATTATGAGTTTGAAATCTAGATAGCAAACAAGGTGGTACAGTTAATTCACACACGTATATAGGATAGTAGCAAACAAATGTCCACTATTTAATTTTTTACATGTCTCTTTTTCAAAAACATTTAATGGCAGACTGCTGCAATTCTCCCATGAAGGTTTAGTTACACAATTGATGACACAAACTAATTTTGGGTTAATCAGAGGGTTTATAGCAGTGAGAGTTGAGTGACACATCAGTAAGACATGTTTATATTCTGCGTGTATGTATACATGGATAAACTTTAAAGACATACTGGTATGAATTTAGACTGTTTCATATAAATGTGACATACATGAAAGGTCACTACAAATGAAATCTGAAGGTGATCCAGTCATGAGCTTTTTGATCATACTGTTACATGTTTACAAAACATAACAAGAAGAAAAGTGAAGAAAACAATTTTTGTAAAATTTAACAAATAATTTTTTTCCCTAGAAAACTAAGGTAACAATGAGAAAAAGAACTTATGGTTCTAAGAATCAAATCCCAAAAAAAATCCAAGAAATAAAAAGTAGAAGTCCTAGTAATAAAAAGTCCTAATGAAACTGAGATGAAATCCAAAATGGAAGGTGATGACATACGTTGTTGTCAGCATCATACTGATGAGTCAACAACTCCTTGTTAAATCAAAAAAAATAATATTCCAACTTGAATTCTGTATAAATTGATAAATGTCTTTGTCCAAGAATTAATTTAGAACACAAGTATTTCCCATGAAAGATAATCTCTAAAGTATTTACCATAGTCCAAAAAACTGGTCACTACATAAAACACTTTAACTTTTCAATGCACTGATGACTATTCTTTCTCAAAACATCAGTAATAAATCTAGCTCTAGAAAAACCTATTTTTTATTTCTTGGATTTTTGGGGGGATTTGATTCTTAGAACCAAAAGTTCTTTTTTTCAGTTTTACCTTGGTTTTCTAGGGAAATAAATTATTTGTAGTAACTGATTTTGATTATGTTTTTTTTATTTTCTGTCTTAATCACTTGTTGCGGTTGGTGTTAATAGCATAGCATCACATTAGTGACTATTAAGTGTATCACACATGGAGACACAACTACACCTGGCCCAGAATGGTCAGCATCTGGGCAGAATTCAATCAAGTGACCATTGGGTTGAGACAATTCAATGACCATTGGGTTGAGAGTCCAGCATTCTGTCAATGTGTGACTGCAGCTTCCATCTTTTTTTGCATTGCAACAGTACAGAGTAATACTAGTAACTTTGCAGTTGTACTAAGTGTAAGATCCGAATTTCATTATTGTTTCAATATTCTTTCTAAAAATCATATATTTTCTCAAAGATTCCTTGTTACTAATAATATCATAATTAGGTTTATTTAAAAACATCATGGAGACCTTTCTATTTCTTTGCAACATCAGTGATTGGCAGACCTTTTCTATTTGCTTTTAATACTATTATTGCCTGACATTTAAGTTCCTGGCAGGTAATTACAGGCCTTTATAGCACATGTAACAAAAGGTGAACAATCAGCCCACTATCAGCTGTGTTACTAGACAATGACTATACAAAGACTGAGTTATAATGGCTTTATATTCATTCTATTATTTTGTTGCCCTGTGGAGTGTGACCCCCTTGTTTCCCAAGGTATTGGAATATATGGTTACCTATTGATTGATCAGGGTGTATACAGCACAAAATAATCATGGTTGTAGTCCATTCTGAAGGGTGACAACCAAATCATCTTCATAACAGCAAGAAGGAATAGTATAAGTAATTCTAACTACTGTACTAGTCAAATATAGTGTTAGGAATTGATTGAAATGCAACGACAGATAATGACTGATTCAGCACAATTGTTATTCAGTTATTGGTTTAAATTTGGGATAAGTATTTTAAAAATACTGTTATGCCATTTTCACTTAACATACCGTAATTGATAAAAATGCCTGTTCCTTGGAAATTTTAACATAATTGATAAAAATGCCTGTTCCTTGGAAATTTTAACATAATTGATAAAAATGCCTGTTCCTTGGAAATTTTAACATAATTGATAAAAATGCCTGTTCCTTGGAAATTTTAACATAATTGATAAAAATGCCTGTTCCTTGGAAATTTTAACATAATTGATAAAAATGCCTGTTCCTTGGAAATTTTAACATTTTAAATTTCCATGATCTGCAAACTTATGGGTTTTTTTTTGAAATTGTCATCTGTTTTGCATTTGGAGTTATTAAAATAGGAAGCCTATTTGGAACTGACTTTTTGGGGTAATTATTTAGTTTAATTACCTTTCAAAAGGAGGTTGAAAAAGTTAATATGGATAGTTTTTCATTTGGTCTTCTTTCAATCAATGATATGGTCAGAATCAACTCTCATCTTATATTGCTGTACATGGGATCTGAACAAGAGTATACTGTTAGACTGCCTTATAATGATATACGTCATGCATATGATCATACTAACTCTTAATGAAATGATATCCATTACCATAGCTGCAAAATATATACAAAAGTTTCTGAATGTCTTCCAATAACCAAATTGATGCTGTTTAATTAAAACAATTAGAATACCTGTGAGGCTTACTGAACTGCTGACAACTAAACTCATTCAATTATGTTCATTTGTACATCTTTAATTTATTACAACAAGATTCACTTTGCAAGACATGTTTTTACTATACATGTATCTGGAATATATCTTGCTTTTTGTAAAACATGGTTTTATTGAATACATCTGGCAATTTGTAAGACATTATTTATTAAATATATCTGGCTATTTGCAAGACATGTTTTTATTGAATATACATGTATCTGGAATGTATCTTGCTTCTTATAGGACATGATTATATTAAATACATCTGGCCATTTGTAAAACATTATTTATTAAATATATCTGGCCATTTGCAAGACATGTTTTATTGAATATATCTGGCCATCTTTAAGACATGTTTTTATTGAATATATCTGGCCATCTTTGAGACATGTTTCATTGAATATATCTGGCCATCTTTAAGACATGTTTTTATTGAATATATCTGGCCATCTCAGTAAAACATCCATTGGATTGCCATGATATTGTTTGCTACTGTTACAGATATGTACGTGATAAATAAATTAAATATGCACAGGAAACTAAGATTTCTGCATTGGCTTATACAAATTTGAAATGGTGATTTTTAAAACATTTGTTTAAGAAACATGTTTAACTATTTGTTGCTTATTGTTGTCTATTGTTAATGGGTTCAGATTGAGTGTCAGTCAAACTTTTTTCCCACACCAATGCCTATGCCTGTACCAGCCCTTGTATTAATTGAAGGAAAGCTTTGGGTAAGAAGACTGTATCAGCCCTTGTATTAATTGAAGGAAAGCTTTGGGTAAGAAGACTTGGGTAAGAAGACTGTATCAGCCCTTGTATTAATTGAAGGAAAGCTTTGGGTAAGAAGACTGTATCAGCCCTTGTATTAATTGAAGGAAAGCTTTGGGTAAGAAGACTGTATCAGCCCTTGTATTAATTGAAGGAAAGCTTTGGGTAAGAAGACTGTATCAGCCCTTGTATTAATTGAAGGAAAGCTTTGGGTAAGAAGACTGTATCAGCCCTTGTATTAATTGAAGGAAAGCTTTGGGTAAAAAGACTGTATCAGCCCTTGTATTAATTGAAATAAAGCTTTGGGTAAGAAGACTGTATCAGCCCTTGTATTAATTGAAGGAAAGCTTTGGATAAGAAGACTGTATCAGCCCTTGTATTAATTGAAATAAAGCTTTGGGTAAGAAGACTGTATCAGCCCTTGTATTAATTGAAGGAAAGCTTTGGATAAGAAGACTGTATCAGCCCTTGTATTAATTGAAGGAAAGCTTTGGATAAGAAGACTGTATCAGCCCTTGTATTAACTGAAGGAAAGCTTTGGGTAAGAAGACTGTATCAGCCCTTGTATTATTTGAAGGAAAGCTTTGGGTAAGAAGACTGTATCAGCCCTTGTATTAATTGAAATAAAGCTTTGGGTAAGAAGACTGTATCAGCCCTTGTATTAATTGAAGGAAAGCTTTGGATAAGAAGACTGTATCAGCCCTTGTATTAATTGAAATAAAGCTTTGGGTAAGAAGACTGTATCAGCCCTTGTATTAATTGAAGGAAAGCTTTGGGTAAGAAGACTGTATCAGCCCTTGTATTAATTGAAGGAAAGCTTTGGATAAGAAGACTGTATCAGCCCTTGTATTAATTGAAGGAAAGCTTTGGGTAAGAAGACTGTATCAGCCCTTGTATTAATTGAAGGAAAGCTTTGGGTAAGAAGACTGTATCAGCCCTTGTATTAATTGAAGGAAAACTTTGGGTAAGAAGACTGTATCAGCCCTTGTATTAATTGAAGGAAAGCTTTGGGTAAGAAGACTGTATCAGCCCTTGTATTAATTGAAGGAAAGCTTTGGGTAAGAAGACTGTATCAGCCCTTGTATTAATTGAAGGAAAGCTTTGGGTAAGAAGACTGTATCAGCCCTTGTATTAATTGAAATAAAGCTTTGGGTAAGAAGACTGTATCAGCCCTTGTATTAATTGAAGGAAAGCTTTGGGTAAGAAGACTGTATCAGCCCTTGTATTAATTGAAGGAAAGCTTTGGGTAAGAAGACTGTATCAGCCCTTGTATTAATTGAATGTAAGCTTTGGATAAGAAGACTGGAGGATTTACACACCG
The DNA here is from genome assembly GCA_030141615.1 of Unio pictorum. Taxonomy (NCBI): domain Eukaryota; kingdom Metazoa; phylum Mollusca; class Bivalvia; order Unionida; family Unionidae; genus Unio; species Unio pictorum. The sequence continues at coordinate 804,037 of JARLTB010000003.1, forward strand.
ATGCATTAATCAAACTAGAGAGATATTAATAGGTTTTATTATGTAAAACCTGGACAGAATTTAAATAGGAAAGTTTGAAATTGGAAACATCTTTTCAGTATTAACAATGACAGACGCTATAACCAAGTGATATCAAGAACCATTTGCATATATACAAAGTGCTATCTGTGTGAGTGTACTTTATGGATAAAATCTGGAGAATTGTTCCTCACTGGAGAATTATTCCTCACAGGAGAATTAAGCCTCACAGGAAGCAAAACCTAAAGGGTGAATAAAGCATACTCAGTGAATTAAATCTCACAGGAAATTTGAGTTTCACATGGGAATTTAGCCTACCAGGGAAGAAAGATTAATGAAGGAATCAAGTCTCACAAGGAATTAGGACTACCAGGGAAAGTAATATTAACAGGGGAATCAAGTCTCACAGGGGAATTAAATTTTTTTAATTTGACCTAAAATGACTAATGTTCATAGTTTTAACATAAAGGGCATTATTTCATTTTAATATGTGTAAACATTTGGTTTACAAGGGCCTTCCAATTACACGTAAATAATCTCAGTGTCAGTTTAAGTGATGTTGAGATTTTGACATGTGATTAGGACCTAGAAAACCTAATGCTCAAATTGTTTTTAAAATAACTCAGAAAATGGGGAAAGTTAAATTACTTTTCATGAAATAATTTATTTATAATTATAATTACCAATTAGCAAGAGTATTTCAGAATTATAATTACCAATTAGCAAGAGTATTTCAGAATTATAATTACCAATTAGCAAGAGTATTTCAGAATTATAATTACCAATTAGCAAGACTATTTCAGAATTATAATTACCAATTAGCAAGACTATTTCAGAATTATAATTACCAATTAGCAGGGTCTAATAAGGGTATCTATTAAATTCTATGATTCCCCAAAAATAATTTTTTTTGTCTGATTAAATTTTTTCTGAGATGAGGTTGATTAAAAAGTATGGATCAGCAATGTCCAATAGAAAGATTGATTCCATCTTAAAACTAAATAGCTGTCCCTATAGTCTAACATAAAATGATAATACATATAATGACATTTCTCATGTCACTTGTCAGTTTAGAGAAATCAGTAGCTTCACATCACTATTCAAAGACCATGAGAGAACCATTCCGTTGGCCTAGTGGTTAGAGCATCCGCCACTGGAGTGGGAGGTCGTGGGTTCGATCCCCAGCCAAGTCATACAGACTTACAAAAATGGTACTAACAGCTGCCTCGTTTGGTACTCAGCATTAAGAGGTTAGTGTTAGGACTGGTCTTCCTGGTGTCAGGATAATGCGACTGGGTGGAACTTCATGCTACATGTCTGCGTCATGATACCCCAGTGCTAGACATCACTATAAACTGCCTCAGTGCAGACATTGTAGCAATATGACTGAAAATTTTTTAAAGCTACGTTAAAAATCCTAATCAAACAAACAAACAAACAAAAGACCATGAGAGACTATTGTCCATTAATTATCCACTGACCATCATCCATCATCTGTCCATCCATTAACATGAGTTTTTTCTATCTTTGCTTCTCTTAAACTACTTGGAAAATTGCCAAGAATCTTTACACAGGCATTCATTCCAAGATTTTTTTGGTCCTAAATGAAAATGGTGACGCTTAGACATCCACTACAGCAGCCATATTGAAAATATTATTGTTACTTCTGAAATCGTGAGTTGATGATTGCATCAATATGGAGTTTTGTTTACTCTTATAGTGTTGAGTTAGGCCTGAATGAAAATGGCACTGATCAGATGTCAAATATGGCACCAAAAGATGCCATTTCGAAAATCAATTTTATTGCTCAAGAAATGTCAGATATGGTTTTAACACCCAACCATTGAAAAGATATTTTCATATCTTGAATTGTTGGCATCAGTCACTTCCAAAAACTTTTGTTTTCTTTAAAATTTAAAATTTCATAGTTTAAAGTTGCATGAACAAAAAATATTTGAAATAAGAAATTGATTTTATTTTCATGCTATTTTTAAAAAAAAAAAAATTTTCAAGATAATCATGTGTATTATCTTGTTTTTCCCTGATAAATGTTTCCATAATGACAAGCTGTTCAAGTTTTAAACCATCCTTAAAAAAATAATGCCTTAACTGAATGACCTGAGCCTAAATTATTTACTGTAGCTTGGGGTAAATTTGATAAATTCTTTCCGCATTTCTTAAAAAAAAGTGCTGATATAAACAAATCCTTTCTCCAACATACATGTATAAATCCCCTGCTCATTCTCCAACATACATGTATAAATCCCCTGCTCATTCTCCAACATACATGTATAAATCCCCTGCTCATTCTCCAACATACATGTATAAATCCCCTGCTCATTGCATTCACCTACATGTTGTAGTAGGTGCCTAAAAGAATCAGACTATTTTGCCCTAGAATGTTTCTCATTAGGGTCTTCTAGCGTAGAAGTCCTGCAACATTGGGTTTCTAAAGATTGTAGTTTATTTAATTAAATTTGACTTTGCATTCTAAGCATTTTGACTTTTTTGATATTTGCATTTGTTTGTGAACCTTTTCTTGGATATATAAATTAACTGTGTAATATATAGTCAGTATTATTCCAATCAAGTCTCTCTCTCTCTCTCTCTCTCTCTCTCTCTCTCTCTCTCTCTCTCTCTCTCGCACAGATACACATAAACCTGGCATTGTACACAAGAAACGAACCCAACACACTGGGGTCATAGTTTTTTTAGTGTCAACAATAGATGACAAAAGAAAAACAGAACAAAACCTACAATAAAACAGAACAAATAGTTAAATGTACAATACTACAAATGTGACAAATACGATACACCACCTGAACCCCAGTATTTCAATATATAGCAACATGATAATATTAAAATGACATCTTACCCTAAATATCCATATCATACTACAATTCTCACAAATTGCATTTATCATTATTGACTTAAATACAATAAAAAGGTGTCATTAGAGATAATATGAGGAGCAGCTAGGGCATTTATTAAGTGCATGGCACTCAATGTTATTGTCCCCTTTATGTGCCTCATGCACTCAATGTTATTGTCCCCTTTATGTGCCTCATGCACTGATCAATCACTCACCATTCACTGGCACATGGGTTGCATACATACATACTTACATGTGTACATAATATACATCAAATTTTAAATACACAATTTAAATTCCATGATTTTCAGAAATATCTGCTAATCTGATCCATCTGTTATTATTATTAATCAAGGTATAGAGGATAATAAATAATCCATAATCATCTTTTGTTCATGATACATGTAGTTATTTTCATGATACATGTAGTTATGTTCATGATACATGTAGTTATGTTCATGATACATGTAGTTATGTTCATGATACATGTAGCTATGTTCATGATACATGTAGTTATGTTCATGATACATGTAGTTATGTTCATGATACATGTAGTTATGTTCATGATACATGTAGTTATGTTCATTATCAATTTTTTTTTTAGTAGCAAGCCTGGTATACCTAGTAATAACTTGGAAAAGACAGGTAGGAAATCATTACACAATACATTCATGATAGTCTGTGAGGAAAACATTGATCAATGATCAAACTAGTTAAAAATAGAACAATGTTTGATGCCCTCATTTCTGCTTCTCTACAGATCAGTAAAACATCTTATATCTGTATTGTTTTATATTTATTTCACTAATTATGTTGCTGGGCATTTACTGTAAGAAAAACTGTGAAAGTTTTTGATTGTTTCTTCTTCCAGAAAAGGTAAATTATAAATGAATGCTTTTGTTGATAGATGTTGTAGTAATTAATTAGCAAAAAGGTGTTTTCAGTCACAGAATGTTGTGACATTTTTTGGATCTAACCACTTACTCGAAGAACCCTTGATCTGGAAATCACTTTCTGCACAGGTTTGTTATTTTTAAGTTGGAGAAGTATTTGTACATGCCAGTCATATCATAGAATTTTTAATATGATTACTTTTTGGGATCATTATATATTGCAAAATACTTAACTTGAAGGTTTGTACAATTCATTTCCAAACCAGTACAAGCCTTTGTTCACTATATAATATATATCATATATACCATAATATCTTTGAATGTTAGTATAATATCTTGGAATATTAGCATCATAAATACCATAATATTTTGGAATATTAGCATCATAAATACCATAATATCTTGGAATATTAGCATCATAAATACCATAATATCTTGGAATATGAGCATCATATATACCATAATATCTTGGAATATTAGCATCATATATACCATAATATCTTGGAATATTAGCATCATATATGCCATAATATCTTGGAATATTACCATCATATATACCATAATATCTTGGAATATTAGCATCATATATACTATAATATCTTGGAATATTAGCATCATAAATACCATAATATCTTGGAATATTAGCATCATCATCTATACCATAATAACTTGCAATCTTAGCACAATGGTGCAATATGGTTTCAAATTTTTCATAATTAGAATTTTAAAGAAAAAGAACTGCTCTGGGTTTCCTTACAGGAAATTGAAACAAAGGATTTTGTAGATCTTAGGTATTGTTCCCTTTATTTTGATGTGTGATTGATGGGTGTAATAATATATGATTTAATTCCCTTTATTTTGATGTGTGATTGATGGGTGTAATAATATATGATTTAATTCCCTTTATTTTGATGTGTGATTGATGGGTGTAATAATATATGATTTAATTCCCTTTATTTTGATGTGTGATTGATGGGTGTAATAATATATGATTTAATTCCCTTTATTTTGATGTGTGATTGATGGGTGTAATAATATATGATTTAATTCCCTTTATTTTGATGTGTGATTGATGGGTGTAATAATATATGATTTAATTCCCTTTATTTTGATGTGTGATTGATGGGTGTAATAATATATGATTTAATTCCCTTTATTTTGATGTGTGATTGATGGGTGTAATAATATATGATTTAATTCCCTTTATTTTGATGTGTGATTGATGGGTGTAATAATATATGATTTAATTCCCTTTATTTTGATGTGTGATTGATGGGTGTAATAATATATGATTTAATTCCCTTTATTTTGATGTGTGATTGATGGGTGTAATAATATATGATTTAATTCCCTTTATTTTGATGTGTGATTGATGGGTGTAATAATATATGATTTAATTCCCTTTATTTTGATGTGTGATTGATGGGTGTAATAATATATGATTTAATTCCCTTTATTTTGATGTGTGATTGATGGGTGTAATAATATATGATTTAATTCCCTTTATTTTGATGTGTGATTGATGGGTGTAATAATATATGATTTAATTCCCTTTATTTTGATGTGTGATTGATGGGTGTAATAATATATGATTTAATTCCCTTTATTTTGATGTGTGATTGATGGGTGTAATAATATATGATTTAATTCCCTTTATTTTGATGTGTGATTGATGGGTGTAATATGGGTTATATATGGCTTGGCCTTAAATCAGATGTGAACCTTTCAAAAAACTGTTTGCTCCATTTGGCCATTTTCACTTTCTGGACTTTAGAGGTAAATTGTAAAAGAAAGAGCCAATCATTTTTTTTTTACATTTTATATATTTGGCAATTCATCCATTTCATTTTCAAAAGTTAGTATTGACAAGTTGGGCAAAATTTATTTTCCCAGTTTTAATAGGTCATAGAGATAGTGAACTTTAAACTTTAATGTAACTAAGGGTGATTTTTTTAGCACAAGGGAACAGCTATTTTAGTTAGCACTGTGATTAGATCATGTACAATTTCCATCCATAGAAATGTCAGCCACATTACATCAATGCAGCATAGAGGTATGTAACATTCTCTTGAAAACAACTTCGCCTTACATATGTCAATCTCTAAAATGTACATAATAACTGATGATCACCTCCATACTGTGGCATACTGGACACCTACATACTGTGGCATACTGGACACCTCCATACTGTGGCATACTGGACACCTCCATACTGTGGCATACTGGACAGGAAATGCTTCTTCAAGATCAATAAAAGATGTGCAGTGCTCATACTTCTAGAGTGCCTATCCAGTTCTCATCAGTTCCAGGTCAGTATCTCTTCATAGAAGAGACTGCACCAGGTGGAGTGATCATGTATGAGATCCTCCCAAGATTTTGATAAGTTTCATTAGCAGAGTTTGGATGCATGTAATATGTCACCTATTTCTGTGAGAACACTAGTGCCTATGACACTGTCCTATCATATTATCTTTATCAATTTACTCAGGCAGGCCATGTAAAAATGGGTTCATCTTCTTAGCATGGCATTTGTGCATTATTAAGGTTCACTTGCAATACAGCAAGTTCATAAAATACACTGGCCTTGTAGACCTTCAGTTTCATTTGTTTTAGCAATTCTGGCATTGATTGCATCATCAATGAAGAATGCCTGAGTGTACTTGTCCACTGTCAGAAGGGTTTAGAACATCATCAATGAAGAATGCCTGAGTGTACTTGTCCACTGTCAGGAGGGTTTAGAACATCATCAATGAAGAATGCCTGAGTGTACCTGTCCACTGTCAGGAGGGTTTAGTCCATCATCAATGAAGAATGCCTGAGTGTACCTGTCCACTGTCAGGAGGGTTTAGTCTATCATCAATGAAGAATGCCTGAGTGTACCTGTCCACTGTCAGGAGGGTTTAGTCCATCATCAATGAAGAATGCCTGAGTGTACTTGTCCACTGTCAGGAGGGTTTAGTCCTATAATGTGATGGATAGCCTTATGTAAGGCTTTCCTTGTGCATCACCTCTGTCATGGTACTGATTTTGAAACCGCAATTGTCACAAGCTGAAGATTTCCACTTGTAGCAGTCAGCTAACTGCCTTTTCACTGATAGATGATTCTTGATGGAAGATGTTGTTGAAGTGTTCTGCCCATTTTTCACATTAATTAATTTGTAATTAATGTGGTGCTGTCATCATTCAATATTGGAGATGTTCCTGATGTCTGTAACTGTAGATGGTCTTCAGAGTAAATTCTGTCTGCATAGGACCAAATCTAATCTGCCTTATAGCTCAGTCTATAGTCTTGAAACTCTCTGGTCAGTCCTTTTTATGTAATTAAAGGCTGCCTTCTTAGACAATGATGTGCCTTCTTCTAAACAAGCCTTTTGTAGCTGGACTGCTTTACATTCACTAGTCAGTGCCATTCTCAACACAACAGTCATGGTATTTACATGTTGTTGGACTGAGGGTTTGGATGTAGCTGAGGACAGAGTTTCTTAGAGATGCATTTCTTCAATATAATTTTGGAGTTTGCATTAGTTGTTTCTAGTTGGCTGCTCAGTTCTTTGACAAATGCCTGTTTCACATTTTCCATTATATGATGAGAGAGAGAGAGAGAGAGAGAGAGAGAGAGAGAGAGAGAGAGGTTAATTATGAGAGAACATATGAGTTTGTAAGAGTGCACACCTTAAGAAAACTCATTTGAAAATTTAGATCAATGCATGTTCCTTCCAAAACTTATATCCGGTCACTTAAACAAATAAATACTGTTGTTCCACATAGATTTTTTTTGTTTGTTTGATTAATATTTTTAACATAGCTTTAACAATTTTTCAGTCATATCGCTATGGTTCAATTCAATTCATTGATATGAATTAAGGTTGCATGCACAACTATGTGCTATCATGACCAGTTAATGCCCGAGGGTTGGACTATTTAATTGATTGGGACCAAAGGTAACTTTGACTACACTAGGCTGTGTTGTCGCAGTCTCCCTGGCACCCGCGTTAAATGGCAGTCTCGCCTTAGAGTAACATGTCGGGTCACAGCAAAGCAGGAAGGCACCCGGTTTAGGAAAGCTAGTTTGTCAAATTGTTTCACTCTAGTTAAAGACATAATCCAATTGGTTTGATATCTTATTACTTCTAAAATGAAGTATTAAGTATCTGTGTAATTAGTGAATTGCCAAATAGTTTAGTTGTACTTTACATCAGTGTGAGAATAGGCCGAGCTTGAAATCAAGATTTCCAACATCTAATCAGAACCCGTGTTACATAAAAGTAGATAAAGTCCAATGGATCAGCTGTGTTTTTGTCGACAATCAGGTTAGCCTAGTTCTGTTTCTCCACACTCCTGGATGTTGCCATTGTTTATGCTTGAAATGCCCGGGTTGCACTTATTTCTAATCTAGTCCACTTTTACTATGGACAGAAAAAATACCAATAATGTGTAAGCCACCTGTGCAATTATATCAAATCCATATAGTCATATAATTTTTCATCTTTCCTATCAATAAATATTTCTAGTACATAGTGTACATGTTGTAGGTCCTTAACAAATTTAATTGCTAAAATGTCTTAGCGACATAAATGAGTGTATAGTCACTTTTAGGTATTTTAGCTTGTTAATTTTGAGTGGTGGTCAAAATTGATCAAGTTAGATTTTGAGAAAGAGATTGTTCGAAAAGTGTTCTCGTACCAAATGAGAACCCTGGGAAGGGAAATTTAAAAAAAAAAAAAATTAGAGTTGGAGTGGGGTGTGTTTGGTATTATTTCATTTCTTCCTTCTTCTTTTTCTCTTCTTTTCCCTTTTCTCTTTCCCACTTTCTTCCTACTCACTTCTTCCCTCTTTCTTTCTTTTTCCTTCTTCCCTCCTTCTTTTCCCTTTCTTTTTACTTTTTCTTGTTGGTTGGTTGGTGTTTTGTTTCCTTGAGTTATCACTATTTGATCCCGGTGTTCTCATCACACTTCTATTTATCTTGCCACTTGTCGGTTGACTGGTTTTACTGTACCTACATTGTGCCACTACTTTAGTGTAATGTTCTCTTTTTTTTTTCCTTTTTCTCTTTCTTCCTTTTCTCCCCTTTCTTCCTTTTTTCCTTGCATTACAATGTTTATATTATTCCCCCCCCTTTCCCTTCCTTTCCCCTTTTCTCTTTTATTTTATATATTTATTTTGGGGTAATGTTAAATGGTTCTGCTTTTTTAAGCTAGCGGTATTACTATCCGCTCTGGCCCCTTTAACCGATATGGCCTCGTTAATTATTTATATATTTGGTAGTTATAATGTTTATTTTTTGTCTGTTTAGTTAAGGCATTGTTACGTGGGTCTGCTTTTGAGCTAGTGGTGTTATTATCCGCTCTGGCCCCTTGATTGATAAATATTAACTCTATGGCTATGTTTATGTTTATTTATTTATTTGATGGTTTTGATATTTATATTTTGTGGGTTTTTTTTGTCTACTGATTTTAGGTAATTAAGTATCTTTATATAGGTAGTATTTACGTTTTTGTTATACCTTTTATTTAGAATTTGGGGGAATGATGTAACTGAGTTGTTTTCTTTGTTGTAGTTGGAGGACGGTACGTTGTCGATGGTATCTGTGACATATGTTGAATACATGTTCCAATGTTTCAGTTTCTGTAATGCACTGGTGCAGAGTCTAAGTGCTCTATATTGGATGCTATCTAGTTGTCTAAGTGTTTCCTTCTTGGCTGAGGAATAGATCTGGCAGCCATAGTCTATCTTAGCTCGAATTCAAGATTTGTAGATCATTAGCATAGTGTGACGATTTTACCCCAACCCCTTGGATGTAGGTATAAGTAACTATAACTTGTGATTCTGACTGGCCTTGTACATGTATAAATTGTATGTCTGCCTGACCCAGCTGTGATGTTTCAAATTGTTTTAAGTTAGCTAATCCCCTTACGTAAGATGGTCTTTGTTAGCTCTCGAGGGGAGAGGAGACTGTGTCCATCGCGGACGGGTGACGTAACCACATCAAAGGACAGGACAGCGTCAAATAAGAAGACTGTAACAATTGATAGACACACAGACAGACATTCGGATGATTGACAGTCGAACGACTGACCAGAGTCGATCGCCCTCCAATCGAAATGCGATGTGGGGGGGGGACTTGATTCGAAACATTTTAGATAAAACCCAATGTTTAGTAGGAATTAGTCAGTTGCTACAAGAATTGAGAAGAGAGTAGAACTCCGTACGGCCAGATGAAAATTGGTGGCAGACTCAGATTTTGGAAATCAAGGAAATCTTAAGATAGCTTCAAAGGAAGCTTTCGGGTGACGTTGAGAAATTTCGGGTGATGTTGAGAGAATTTCGGGTGACGTTGAGAGAATTTCGGGTGACGTTGAGAGAATTTCGGGTGACGTTGAGAGAATTCCGGGGAAATTTCGGGTGACGTTGAGAGAATTCCGGGGAAATTTCAGATGACGTTGAGAGAATTCCGGGGAAATTCCGGATGACGTGGAGAGAATTCCGAGTGAATTTGAGAGATACCGAGTGAATTTCGGGTGACCTCAAGAGATACCGTAGAAGAGGAAACGGAAGTAGAGATAGAAGAGAGAAGAGGAAACGGAAGTAGAGATAGAAGAGGAAACGGAAGTAGAGGAATCGGAAGGAGAGAAAGACGAAAGGAGACAGATTTAGATGAGTAACACTCAAGAAGGGAAAATATTCCTCACACTGAAACCAAATGATGATCTAGGGATCATTGGGTCAAGAGTGACATTGACTGATTAATATCTTTAACATTTTCATTTATTAAATTGTTGTTTAAATTTCATCTTTGTAATTCTTTTAATTTAACTGTCGGCATTGCTGACTGGGGGCTCGTAGCCATATATAATATATTGTCCAGAAGTAAACATTCTGAAAGCGGACCAGGGGAACTTCCTCATAATTCTGTAAAGTCTATAGGAAGAACCCCACCCCTACTAAACGACACTTCACAGTGGGCGCTTCGTCCGGGATATGAATTAGACATATATTAGTTTAGGACCTAAAGTTATTTGTAGGAGTATTAGGGAACAGTGTGAGATATTTTCCATTCTTTGTATTTGTTTGATGATTTTTTTTATCTTGCATTTTATTGTCATATGTGCATGCTTTGTAAACCTTCCATTACTAGCAGTACTGGTGAAGCAGATATCGTACAAATATCTTACCTGAACGAAATTAGTTGCTATCGACAGGTAAGTATTTAAACTGTATTACAAGTAGCTGTGTCTTGTTAGAATATTGAGACAAGGTATCACTTTACATTAGTATAATGGCCACCGAAAGGCAAATGATAAAGGAATATCGAGCTATGGGGTCTGAAGAGCTCGGATATGAGGGAGATCGCCTGGCGGCCTTTATAGAAGAAAGGATCAAGGAATGGAAGGCCGAAAAAGCAGCGGACAAAGAGCTAGCCAAGATAGCAGCAGACAGAGAAACCCAAAGAGAGCTGGAGCTAGCCAAGATAGCAGCAGACAGAGAAACCCAAAGAGAGCTGGAGCTAGCCAGACTCGCCCACACTCTGGAGATGGAAAAGGTGAGAGTTGAAGCTAGGACCAACGGACTGGTCGACGCCAGTACAAGCTCTGGAACGACCGGCCGACCATTCATCGACCACCGGATGGTCCAGATCAACATGCCACGCTTCAATGACAGGGAGGAGGCTATTGACGATTTTCTCCTGCAGTTCGAGAAACTCGCACACGCTCATCAGGTCCCTGAACAGCACTGGGCCATTAATGTCTCAGCCTTTTTGCAAGGTGCAGCTCGGGAAGTCTACCACGGCTTAGCTGCAGAAGAGGCTGATGACTACAATGCCCTCAAGAAGGCCCTTCTCTGCCATTATCGGCTGACCGCCGAGACTTACCGGAAACATTTTCGGGACTCGGCGAAAAAGGTAACCGAGACCCACTCTCAATTCCACAACCGTGTTCGAGGTTTATTTGAGAAGTGGATGAAAATGGCTGAAGTCGAACGCACGTACGAGGGGCTACGCGAGGTAATACTAAAGGAGCATGTCCTGGGTACTTACCGTCGCGAATTGACAGTCTTCTTAGCCGAAAGAGAACACCGGACGCTCGAAGAGATCGCTAACATGGCGGAGCGATACGAGCAGGCGCACTCGAAGAGTGGAGGCTCCGGGGGCGCGGATCGACCCCGACCCTCTGAGTCGCGTCGTATAGGGGATGTTGAGCCTGCTGTCCGCAACCGTCAAGGCGACGGGAAGGTCGGAGGGGCACCTACAGGTAGGGATGCCACCTATCGACCTGGACAGGCCTCACCCACGAAACCAGGACTTGCAAGTCGGCGAGGGCCGCCGACGTGTTTTAACTGCAAGCGCCTGGGGCACTTTGCCAGAGACTGTCCGAAGGGCAGGCAGACCCAGGTGAATGTCGTTGCTAGGAAGGAGTGCGTGCCGGAAGCGAGTCGCAACCCAGCCAACCTTGCGGCCGCAACTGTCAATGGTGAAGGTGCCACCATCTTGTATGACACTGGGTGCAGCGTCCCCGCGCTTGTGGACAAGAAGTACGTCAAGCCGGAGGACTATACAGGGGAAGTAATAGAAGTTCAGTACGCGAACTGCGCGCGTGACTCATTACCAGTAGCTGTCATTGACCTCGATTCACCATACGTGAAGGGGAAAATTGCAGCTGCTTGCTTGGAGGGTCTATCACATGACGTCATATTGGGATGCCGTTATGTGTTACCCCAGCCGAACCCCGAAACCTGTACACCTATGCCAGTGAGTGCTGTTGAGACCAGGGCCATGAGTCGACAGCCGAAACCGAAGCCGATCCAAGTTACATCGACACCGGTTAGTAATGTTCTTCCAGCTGAGTTGAGGAAGCTGCAACAGGAAGACGCAACTCTGGCGCAGTTGCATAAACACGCAGAAGCAGGAACGGAAAGGGAAACTCCGAACGGCGCGGTGAAGTTCGTCTACAAGAAGGGAATCTTGTATCGCCACGCCAGGAAACACAACGAACACTTTAAGCAAGTCGTCGTGCCAAAGGAAAAGCGTTGTGAAGTGCTGAAGCTTGCACACAAAAGTCTCATGGGTGGACACATGGGAATTGCTAAGACACGTGACCGTCTTGTAAAAGAGTTTTACTGGCCAGGGGTCCAGGGAGACGTAAAACGGTTCTGTCTCTCCTGTGACAAATGCCAGAGAATGGCACCGAAAACGGATCATCGACCCATTCCCTTGGGGAGTACGCCCCTTATCGATGAACCATTTAGACGTGTCGCCATGGATTTAATCGGACCGATAAAACCCGCGTCTGCGCACGGAAATCGGTATATTTTAACGGTCGTCGATTATGCTACACGCTATCCGGAGGCCGTAGCATTGCGTAACATTGACACGGAAACCGTCGCGGAAGCTCTGTTTGTGATCTGGTCAAGAGTCGGAGTGCCCGACGAGATCTTGACCGATCAAGGGACACAATTCATGAGTCGTGTGATGGCGGAGGTGAATCGTCTCATGTCAATTAAGCACCTCACGACCACACCGTATCACCCCCAATGTAACGGATTGGTTGAACAGTTTAATGGGACTCTAAAGCACACGCTCAAGAAATTGTGCGAAGGCCGCCCCAAGGATTGGGACCGGTATATTCCAGCCATGCTTTTCGCCTACCGGGAAGTACCACAAGCGAGTTTGGGGTTCTCTCCCTTTGAACTCTTGTACGGGAGGACCGTACGCGGCCCAATCGCCGTACTGAGACAGCTGTGGACAGACGACCACGCTGTAGAGGAAGTACGCACTACCTACCAGTACGTCGCGGACTTGCGCAACAAACTGGAAGAGGTTTGTTCTCTCGTGCAAGATAATCTCAAACGAGCTAAGGCGCAGCAGGCGAAAAATTACAATAAGCGCGCAAAATCACGTCAGTTTGAGGTAGGGGATAAGGTGTTGTTGTTGTTGCCCCAGGAACACAACAAGTTGCAAGTTTCCTGGAGGGGTCCATACGTCGTCACCGAGAAGGTCGGAGGTCAAAACTACCGGATACGGCTACCGACGAAAGAGAAATTGTACCATGCCAATTTGCTCAAGAGGTACCGGGAAAGGGAGACCATAAGCGATTTTGTTGTCGCCACGATAGTCACCGAGGATGCCGAAGGCGATACGGAAGGTGCCAACACTGTCCCGAGCTGTCCATTAACGAGGGTCGAGACTCCGTCGGACGTGGAGTGTGACCCCATGTTAACTGAAGGCCAACGGGACGAGATAGAGACCTTGCTGGCCGGGTATTCCGACGTGTTAACAGAAAAACCCGGGAGGACGGCGCTTGTCGAGTTCGGGTTAAAGATGGTGGACGACCGACCAGTGCAGCGGAAACCCTACCCCTTGCCCCACGCGAAACGACAAGTTGTAAGGGAGGAAATTGAGCAAATGATTGCTCTGGGAGTAATCGAACCTGCCGACTCTCCGTACAGCTCACCAGTAGTCCTAGTGCAGAAGAAGGACGGCACCCATCGGTTTTGCGTCGACTACCGGAAGCTGAATCAGGTGACAGAATTTCAAGTCGAAATGTTACCTGACCCGGAACATATCTTCGCTTCGGTCTCAAAAGCGAAATATTTTTCCAAGCTCGATTTGTCCAAGGGGTATTGGCAAATTCCGGTAAGGAAAGAAGACAGACCGAAGCTTGCTTTTGCTACTCCCGACGGGACCTACCAATGGCTGGTTATGCCGTTCGGGGTACAAAACGCACCCAGCATCTTTACCAGGATGATGCGGAAGTTGTTGGAGCCCTTGCGCGATAGGGGTGTCCACAACTTCATGGATGACCTCTTGTTAGCTACAGAGACATGGGGTGAACACCTCACTCTGTTAGCTGACGTTCTGGAGCGGCTACGTCAGGAGGGCTTGACAGCCCGCCCTTCCAAATGTCACCTTGGTTTCAGGACATTGGACTATTTAGGACATACCCTGAGCCAAGGCACGCTGTCTCCAGAGAATTCGAAGGTGGAGCAACTGCGAAACGCCGCACGCCCCACCACGAAAACGGAGGTGAGGTCATTTCTGGGATTGGCGGGATACTATCGGAGGTATGTCGCTAATTTCAGCGCGATTGCGGGGCCGTTGTCCGACCTAACCAAGAAACGGACCCCGAGTAAGATTATTTGGACAGATGCGTGTGAGCACGCTTTCCAAACCCTGAAGGCTAGACTTACATCCGACGCCGTTGTTCGTCTACCGGATTTGGATAAGGAATTCGTTCTTCGCACCGATGCATGCGACACAGGACTGGGAGCAGTACTGCTCCAGGAGCATGACAAAACGCTTTTCCCTGTCGCATACGGCAGTCGGAAGTTGTCGGCTGCCGAGAAGAACTACTCCGTATCGGAGAGGGAATGTCTCGGAATCGTGTTCGGCATATCACGGTTCGAGCGATACCTATATGGACGCAAGTTCATATTGGAGACCGACCACCAACCACTCGCCTATTTGGCGCAGGCAAAGTTGTCCAATGGTCGATTGATGCGATGGTCGCTGTTCTTACAGCAGTACCAAATGCAGGTCAGATACGTGAAAGGATCTGAAAACGTAGGCGCAGATTTCATGAGTAGAAGCGCTGGAATGATATAGATCATTCTGGTTAAATTTTCATGTTCATACTCAGTTTAGCATCTAGTTGATTTTGCTGATGTTGTTCTTTATATTGTTGTAACACTTTTGCATTTGTAGTATTTTGAGGGAATAAAATCCTGATTTTATTCTCAAGCGTGGGGGAATGTGACGATTTTACCCCAACCCCTTGGATGTAGGTATAAGTAACTATAACTTGTGATTCTGACTGGCCTTGTACATGTATAAATTGTATGTCTGCCTGACCCAGCTGTGATGTTTCAAATTGTTTTAAGTTAGCTAATCCCCTTACGTAAGATGGTCTTTGTTAGCTCTCGAGGGGAGAGGAGACTGTGTCCATCGCGGACGGGTGACGTAACCACATCAAAGGACAGGACAGCGTCAAATAAGAAGACTGTAACAATTGATAGACACACAGACAGACATTCGGATGATTGACAGTCGAACGACTGACCAGAGTCGATCGCCCTCCAATCGAAATGCGATGTGGGGGGGGGGGGGGGACTTGATTCGAAACATTTTAGATAAAACCCAATGTTTAGTAGGAATTAGTCAGTTGCTACAAGAATTGAGAAGAGAGTAGAACTCCGTACGGCCAGACGAAAATTGGTGGCAGACTCAGATTTTGGAAATCAAGGAAATCTTAAGATAGCTTCAAAGGAAGCTTTCGGGTGACGTTGAGAAATTTCGGGTGATGTTGAGAGAATTTCGGGTGACGTTGAGAGAATTTCGGGTGACGTTGAGAGAATTTCGGGTGACGTTGAGAGAATTCCGGGGAAATTTCGGGTGACGTTGAGAGAATTCCGGGGAAATTTCAGATGACGTTGAGAGAATTCCGGGGAAATTCCGGATGACGTGGAGAGAATTCCGAGTGAATTTGAGAGATACCGAGTGAATTTCGGGTGACCTCAAGAGATACCGTAGAAGAGGAAACGGAAGTAGAGATAGAAGAGAGAAGAGGAAACGGAAGTAGAGATAGAAGAGGAAACGGAAGTAGAGGAATCGGAAGGAGAGAAAGACGAAAGGAGACAGATTTAGATGAGTAACACTCAAGAAGGGAAAATATTCCTCACACTGAAACCAAATGATGATCTAGGGATCATTGGGTCAAGAGTGACATTGACTGATTAATATCTTTAACATTTTCATTTATTAAATTGTTGTTTAAATTTCATCTTTGTAATTCTTTTAATTTAACTGTCGGCATTGCTGACTGGGGGCTCGTAGCCATATATAATATATTGTCCAGAAGTAAACATTCTGAAAGCGGACCAGGGGAACTTCCTCATAATTCTGTAAAGTCTATAGGAAGAACCCCACCCCTACTAAACGACACTTCACACATAGTTTGCTGATCAGCTCCCCATGTAGTGCCTTTCATGTTTTTAAGTATGTTTAGATCTTTTTGGCATTTTTGAATAGTTTGTTGTATGTGTGGTTTCCAGTTGATTGTTTCATTTAGTAGCATTCCCAGGAAGTGGGTCTCGTTTTGGAATTGGATGGGCTGATTCTGTACATATAGTTTAGGGTATTTAGGTCATTTGTTAGTTGGGGAGAAGAGCATGACAACTGTTTTTATTTGGGATATTTTGAAACCCCAGTTGTTGGCCCATGTGCCAATGATGTCTAGTCCTTTCTGACTTTGAGTAATGTTCTTTTGACTATTGGGGTTTCCTGCTTTCCAGATACTACTGTCATCGGCAAATTGTGACAGATCAACTGGGCAATTTTTGAGATAGTTGGTTAGATTGTTGACCATTAGATTGAATAGGGTTGGGCTAATCACACTTCCTTGTGGGGGTTCCATTATCCAGTGTATATGTTATATCGCTATGGTGTCTACAGTGAGGTAGTTTACAGTAATGTCTAGCACTGGGGTATCATTCCACAGACATGTAGCATGATGCCCCTCCTAGTCACATTATCCTGAACCCAGGCCAACCAGTCTTAACACTAACCTTATAATGCTGAGTGCCAAGCGAGGCAGCTGTTAGTACATTTTTTTAAGTCTTTGATATGACTCGGCCAGGGATCGAACCCACATCCTCCCGGTTCTGCAGTGGATGCTCTAACCATGAGGCCTACCAGAGCGGTGTTCCACATAGAAATACAGGCCCTATCATAAGAAACATGTATACTTTGACAACCTCTTTATGACTCTATTAGAATTATGAGGGATGATCTGAATGCTCCATTTTATGACTTCAAGAAGTCAGTTATAAACATCATATGTTAAAAGCTGACTCATTTTTATGGTTCAGATACTTGAGATGAACCTATTGTTGACCGTAATCTGTGTTGACATATTTTTCAAGTATTGTTTTAATCATAGTCTTTGAACATTTTCTCACCACCATATTTGCTAACCATAATAATCGCGTCAAGTATATGACTGGAATATAGCAGTTAAACACATTTCCAAGTTTGAAGTGAGTTTTCGTTTTAAGGGGATTAATTTTGGTGTAAACTGAAATTTGGAATGAAATTTGTTCAGTTTTCAGAGTTGAGAAATTTCAGTTTCTGGAGAAATATTATATTTAACAAAAAAAGACCAAAAAGAAAAAAAAAAAGAAAATTGATCCAGAAGGGATTCTGATATACTGGAATATTAGCATCACCAATATCATAATCTCTTACAATATTAGCATCATCTATACCATAATCTCCTGGAATATTAGCTTCATCTATTATATAATGTCCTGAAATATATATACCATAATATCTTGGAATATTAGCATCATATATACCATAATATTTTGGAATATTAGCATATATATACCATAATATTTTGGAATATTAGCATCATATATACCATAATATCTTGGAATATTAGCATCATATATACTATAATATCTGGGAATATTAGCATCATATATATCATAATAACATGAAATAATAGCATCATATATACCATAATATATTGGCATGTTATCACCATCTGTACTATAATACTTTGTAGTGTTATTACATGTATAATATATACCATAATATATTGCATATAATGCACATCCAACAGTAAACTGTACAGCCTTAGATCTACCAATATGCAATTATTTTCTTTTGATAAAGTTGCTTCATACACCTCAGAAAAATGATATTTACTGAGTCCACATCTCCCCTAACCCAAACCCTAACCCTAACCCACATCTCCCCTAACCCTAACCCTAACCCTAACATTTATAGAAGATCTAAAGTTTAATACACTACTGTAAATGTTGTGAAGATGAAGAACTGACTTAAAATGCAGTACAACTTGTCTTGAAAGACCACTGCAATGTGAGACCACCTGTCTTGAGACACCAAATTCTCAATGCATAAATTTATTCAATATATAGCATTGTGACCTGTTATGAGAGACCACCTGTCTTGAGAGACCATAATTGTTTGACAAAAGAGATGGTCTTACAAGACAAGTTCTACTGTAATATGTGGCTACTAAATTTCACAATTTTTCTGTTTAGAAACTTTTCAGCTTTTACATTTTACTGATCCACTACATGTACTTCTATTTTTATTACTTATGAAAGTCAAACAGATTTGTTGTTATGTTTCCCCCATGATCCCTAACCCCAAATGAATTCATTAAAATCAACAACTATGCAGAATAGTTTTATCAAATTCATTACTGATTTAAAGATTTTTAAGTATTAGTGTTTTTACCATATTCAAAACATGCTATGCTTGTTAATTATTTAGCATTTGCATTGAGTTATTTCAAGGAGCCTAAATTTTTAAAGGCACTGTAGTTTAAAATAGTCTATTGGTAAACCTGTAGTTGCTTTCAGGTCTATAGTGGAGTGAAGAGCTATCTACACTATTTGCCTTTTGAACATTACAAGTGAAATGTAATCTGTGAAATAGGCCTATTCAATGTACCTACAAATATTTTGACAAATGGAGAATTTATATGGATTACTCGGACACATATGGATTTTATCTGCATTCACCTGGAAGTATATGACATTCGCTACTTCTGTGCATTTATATTTGTAATCTTTGATATGCTGTTTGTTTAGAAAATAGAAAAGTAATGGTGTGAAATATTATTTTGGAAAGTGACAGCTTTATGTTTGGATTTCAAAGCAAAGGTGCCATATGTAATACAATGTGAAGTGAGTATACTTTTAACTGCATATATATATCAATATGCACCTAAGAACTGAAAGTATTGGAGAATATGCAAAGGGAATATACATCAAGCACAATGCAGGTAAGATATTTTGTTGCCAATTTTTAAGTGAATATACATTAAGCATAACACAGGTAAGAGATTTTCTTGCCAATTTATTTTTAAAACAAAATGTTATCGTTCTGTCAAAGTTGTACACTACATGTAACAGGTTTGTTAAAGAACACCTGACACTGACTACAAGACAATTCATTATAATATGACCCTTTTTATGAGGCCCTTTTTATAAGGCCCATCATTATAACACACTTTCTGTTATAGGGTTATACAATGGTGCAAGGTATAAAGCCTTCATTATAGCTGGTTTCTGTTATGAAGCCCTTTATTATAAAATGCATCAAGGTAAATTAGATCTTTGCTAACTGTGTTACCCTATTTAACTAAAGTCATTATTATTGTCATTGTTATTGTTCCTGATATAAGGCCCATTATAAAATGTTTCTTGTTATAAGGCCTTTAATATAACATGGTTCTTGTTGTAAGGCCTTTATTATTACATGGTTCTTGTTACGAGTCGATTATGATCATGGATCCAATTTCATTAAATGGAAGTAAAATTATATGTATCATGTACTTCATTATAAGGTAGTCTCATTATCAGGCATCATAGCTTTCATGAATAGCATTGTAATGAGTGAATACTGTATCATAGCTTTCATGAATAGCATTGTAATGAGAGAGTACTGTATCATAGCTTTCATGAATAGCATTGTAATGAGGGAGTACTGTATCATAGCTTTCATGAATAGCATTGTAATGAGGGAATACTGTATCATAGCTTTCATGAATAGCATTGTAATGAGGGAATACTGTATCATAGCTTTCATGAATAGCATTGTAATGAGTGAGTACCGTAGAGGTTTTGACTAATCTCCACTGTAATTGGTCATTTTAATTTTGCATGATGTTAGTAACATTTTCAAAACATTAGAAAACACTAAATCTTTGAATAATTTTGCTTTCATTGGTTTTGTTGTGATTACAATATAGGTTGTGTTGGAGAGACCTATTTTACACGTTCAGTATTATGTTTAGGAAAGATAATTTAATATCAGAAGGTATGAAAGGAATTTAAGAAATGTCTCAGTATAGCTCATATTCTCATTTTGTCTGCTAGCATTTGCATGATTTTTGTGGGATTTTTTTTATAACTTCTACTTCGAGGAAATTTCTTTTGATTTGACCTCATTTAAATTAAAATAGTGTGAAAAAGTTTAATAGACAGATATTTTAGTAATTGTCTACCACTACCTTTTTATACAACCTGACTTTGATGTGGATCTATATAGCCTGTATTGTACTGATGTGCAGTTAAATTCTGTGCATACATTACATACTAAATTTCTTTTTCAGATAAATTATTATTGTCTTAGTGAAAACAGAGTGGTTTCTTTAAGCAAGGAAATATTTTATTCTCTTTAGTTAAAAAGATCTAAGTTCTACTAAAAAACCTTTTACAAAGGACATTAAAAGAGCATATAGATTTGACCATTATTAACAGGTGTTCAGTATGTCAAGGTTGAATTTGAAAATTAGAAAAGGGTTTGTAAATATTCCCATAGATACACAGGTGTTTTATTAATATGCAGTTGTTCTAGCATGTGTCTTTATAACTGGGGCATTTTCTTTTAACAGATATTTTGTTATAAGCATATTTTTTAAAATTGGTCTTTCTGATATTGTCTTTTACACGGAGTGCTATTTTAGGCATCCTTCATACCTAGGCAGGTGTTTTTAAAATGATTCACTGTGTTTTAAATATGACCCATTGCAAAGTCAGAAGATAGTTCTAGTCACAGGATTTTAAATTTATTTTTATTCCTAACAAAAGGTACAAAAAATACACTAGATTGACACTATAAAATGGTCTTTTTATGGGGTTGGGGGCCTTGAAAAGCATTATATTGAGGGATCAGTTTATTGGCCATTTGCTTATTCAAATGCTGCAGATATACCACAGCATTGCTGGGAGAGTTAAAATAAACATATTTCTGAAAATATGACAGCACTTGATGAGAGAGAGAGAGAGAGAGAGAGAGAGAGAGAGAGAGAGAGAGAGAGAGAGAGAGAGATCAACATGTAAACTTCCACATACATGGGACATAGAAAGATATTTTATAATAGTCTTTCTTTACAGCATAGAAGTTAAGGAAGAGAGAAAAAACCAGAAACATGTTGATATGAAGTGGATGTCCCTGATAAAAGAAAAGGGCATATGCTTAAGTTAGACAGGGGCATAACTCCATAACACATTTTATCAAATCAGTAAAAATCAATATTTGATTTCACTTTCTTTATATAAAGTTTTGCATCAATTTAATTTTAATTCATAAAGTCTATAAAAAAAAATTATGATGTTGAAATTAAGGGCAAAGTTTTATCTCAGACAGAAGCCACAAGTCCAAAAATGCCAAAAATGATGAAAATGTAAAAAAAAACTATATTTCCTAAATGTCAAACTTCAGACTAAATTTGAATTCAGTCCATGAAGTCCTTCAAACATTTTTGAGTGGGAACAAAATCATCAGCAAAGTTTTAACTATAAGAGGGGCCATAACTCAGTGAAATTCTTCAAGAAAACACTGCAAATTGAACTTGACATTGGTCTACAAGATTTGCAGCAAAACAGGATTGAACAACACAGACTGAAATGGATAGCTCTTTATTTCCCTCCAGAGACCAGGGTGGGGAATTGGGGAAGGGGGGATGTACCAAGATTTGAATCAGGAATTTATCAGTATATGTATATAACTGGTGTTCAGATGAATCTACCTTAAAGGTTGCCCTGTATTAAGCAGAGGCCATGTTTCTCATGGTGTTCAGATGAATCTACCTTAAAGGTTGCCCTGTATTAAGCAGAGGCCATGTTTCTCATGGTGTTCAGATGAATCTACCTTAAAGGTTGACCTGTATTAAGCAGAGGCCATGTTTCTCATGGTGTTCAGATGAATCTACCTTAAAGGTTGCCCTGTATTAAGCAGAGGCCATGTTTCTCATGGTGTTCAGATGAATCTACCTTAAAAGTTGCCCTGTATTAAGCAGAGGCCATGTTTCTCATGGTGTTCAGATGAATCTACCTTAAAGGTTGCCCTGTATTAAGCAGAGGCCATGTTTCTCATGGTGTTCAGATGAATCTACCTTAAAGGTTGCCCTGTATTAAGCAGAGGCCATGTTTCTCATGGTGTTCAGATGAATCTACCTTAAAGGTTGCCCTGTATTAAGCAGAGGCCATGTTTCTCATTTACAAGAGGTGGTGTCTTTGACTGAACTTGAAATGTTTAAGACATGTGCTGTGTCATTTTCTCTGCAAAAAGGAATCAAATAGTAACAAATTAATTGGAAATATTCTTTAACTACACCCTTAAAAACAAACAGTAAACCTTTTTGTGATAAGATTGAAATCTTACAATAATAAATAAATACAGATCCAGGTTTAGAGAGTAAAAATCTATATTAATTATAATTTACAATTTGAAAGTTTCTTAGGCAGCAATTATGCCAAAACTTTGCTGTTTGATCATTCGTACTCCATTCTTGTCAAACATTTTTTGGTTTGTCATGATAGAGCCTTAACTGTTTCAACTTTTTGGAATATTAGATTATGTCTCTCAAAATACATATACATGTACTTGTAATAAATGTTGCCTTCATTTGCACAATACTTCTTTGTGGCTCCAAAGCAACTGTTATCATGGTTGCTCATTGATCACTGTTCATAAAGTATTTAATGGTAGAAAATGTTTACATCAAAATGAACAACAATATGTTTTGACTCATCAGAAATATTGTGTATTCAATATGCCTGTAGTCAGGCAGGTAAATCTGTTGGGTTGAAAGTGAATTCAATGAGTAAGGACCCATGCAAGCACTTTTGAATTTGTTGAATTTGTCATATAATACCATTAATACATGTTATATTATGGTTTCCATTTCCTTTCTTTCATAACAAGGTTTTATGTTGTGTATGCTAATCATGTCACTTGAGCTATGTCATGAATTGTCAAATGTAAATATGAATAAAAAATTAAAAAAAAGAAAGTTTGTTGATTATTTATCACAGATTATGTTTCTCTCATTTTAATTTCTAATTTGACTAGGTATAATGTTATTCAGGTATTCTGGTATTCTATTCAGGTATTCTGGTATTCTATTCAGGTATTCTGGTATTCTATTCAGGTATTCTGGTATTCTATTCAGGTATTCTGGTATTCTATTCAGGTATTCTGGTATTCTATTCAGGTATTCTGGTATTCTATTCAGGTATTCTGGTATTCTATTCAGGTATTCAGGTCTTGATTTGTGTCTTAACACAATATCTCTTTATTTTTTATCTTTAAAGATATTGTTTTATTTCATACTACTTAGGTATCTAAAGTTTTAAAAAGTTACTTTGGTTAAATACCATGCTTTTTCTTGAATTGAAGCTTGTAAGATTAAACTCCCTTTTAATCCCCTAACCCTAACCCCTCCTTATTGCATAAGTTCACCTCAGTTTAATTCTATTCACAAGCTGATTAGAAAAATATCAGTGATTTTGGAGAATGGCAAGCGGCCTAATCACTTCTAGTACACCTGTCTTATATCTTTTGTAAACTATCTTAAACTATAATGCAAATTCAAAACAAGTTTGATTGGCAGACACAGTACATTGGGTTCTTAAGATTGTTGACAGAGTAGTAGAAGGGACATAACTTTCTAGAGAAGCAAATGGTGACAAGTCAAATAACTTCCATGTTGAAAAGGTAATCCAGATTCCAATTTTTGCTCGGACTCAAGAAATGCTGATTTTCTCTTGCTGCAAGTATAGTTTCTTTAGGTATGCACAATCAAGCAATACATGGTATGGTGGGAAATCCTGTATTTTCACAAATTAAAATATATGGCTTTATTTATCAACATATTAAGATATAGAAATGAAGAGAATAAAAAAAATTTTAGATCATAGTTGGACGGCAGATTTTATAGCTTACACTTAATGTTGAGTACATGCTTAAATTATTATTAGCAATGCTATTTAGGTCTACTAAATTCTCAAATGGATGCAGACTTAAATTTCAACTTTAACTTCATTTTTTTTCTTCACATAATGATAACAACTCTTAATACTTTTTATTATTATTATTATTTGACCTAAGTGGTTAGATCATCTGTCTTGGATGCAGGAGGTCGCAGGTTCGAACCCTGTCAGAGTCATGCCTAGACTTATAAAAATGGTACATGCAGCTGCTGTGCTTGGTTTCAGCGTTAAGAGGTTTGTGTTGGGAGTGGTCGGTCTGGTATCAGGATAATGTGATTGGGTGGGACATGATGCTACATGTTGATGGCATGATGTACCAGTCCTAGACATCACTGTAAACTGCAACACTGTAGACATTGTAACAATATGACTGTAGACATTGTAACAATATGACTGTAGACATTGTAACAATATGACTGTAGACATTGTAATGATATGACTGTAGACATTGTAATGATATGACTGTAGACATTGTAACGATATTACTGTAGACATTGTAATGATATGACTGTAGACATTGTAATGATATGACTGTAGACATTGTAATGATATGACTGTAGATATTGTAATGATATGACTGTAGACATTGTAATGATATGACTGTAGAGATTGTAACGATATGACTGTAGAGATTGTAATGATATGACTGTAGACATTGTAATGATATGACTGTAGACATTGTAATGATATGACTGTAGACATTGTAACGATATGACTGTAGACATTGTAACGATATGACTGTAGACATTGTAATGATATGACTGTAGACATTGTAACGATATGACTGTAGACATTGTAACGATATGACTGTAGACATTGTAACGATATGACTGTAGACATTGTAACGATATGACTGTAGACATTGTAATGATATGACTGTAGACATTGTAACGATATGACTGTAGACATTGTAATGATATGACTGTAGACATTGTAACGATATGACTGTAGACATTGTAATGATATGACTGTAGACATTGTAACGATATGACTGTAGACATTATAACAATATGACTGTAGACATTGTAATGATATGACTGTAGACATTGTAACAATATGACTGTAGACATTGTAATGATATGACTGTAGACATTGTAACAATATGACTGTAGACATTGTAACAATATGACTGTAGACATTGTAATGATATGACTGTAGACATTGTAACGATATGACTGTAGACATTGTAATGATATGACTGTAGACATTGTAATGATATGACTGTAGACATTGTAATGATATGACTGTAGACATTGTAACGATATGACTGTAGACATTGTAATGATATGACTGTAGACATTGTAACAATATGACTGTAGACATTGTAATGATATGACTGTAGACATTGTAACAATATGACTGTAGACATTGTAACAATATGACTGTAGACATTGTAACAATATGACTGTAGACATTGTAATGATATGACTGTAGACATTGTAATGATATGACTGTAGACATTGTAATGATATGACTGTAGACATTGTAACGATATGACTGTAGACATTGTAATGATATGACTGTAGACATTGTAATGATATGACTGTAGAAATTGTAATGATATGACTGTAGACATTGTAACAATATGACTGTAGACATTGTAACAATATGACTGTAGACATTGTAACAATATGACTGTAGACATTGCAATGATATGACTGTAGACATTGTAACGATATGACTGTAGACATTGTAATGATATGACTGTAGACATTGTAATGATATGACTGTAGACATTGTAATGATATGACTGTAGACATTGTAGCAATATAACTGTAGACATTGTAACGATATTACTGTAGACATTGTAATGATATGACTGTAGACATTGTAATGATATGACTGTAGACATTGTAACGATATGACTGTAGAGATTGTAATGATATGACTGTAGACATTATAATGATATGACTGTAGACATTGTAACAATATGACTGTAGACATTGTAATGATATGACTGTAGACATTGTAATGATATGACTGTAGACATTGTAATGATATGACTGTAGACATTGTAACGATATGACTGTAGACATTGTAATGATATGACTGTAGACATTGTAATGATATGACTGTAGATATTGTAACAATATGACTGTAGACATTGTAATGATATGACTGTAGACATTGTAACAATATGACTGTAGACATTGTAACAATATGACTGTAGACATTGTAACAATATGACTGTAGACATTGTAACAATATGACTGTAGACATTGTAATGATATGACTGTAGACATTGTAACGATATGACTGTAGACATTGTAATGATATGACTGTAGACATTGTAATGATATGACTGTAGACATTGTAATGATATGACTGTAGACATTGTAATGATATGACTATAGACATT
This sequence comes from Unio pictorum, assembly GCA_030141615.1. NCBI lineage: Eukaryota > Metazoa > Mollusca > Bivalvia > Unionida > Unionidae > Unio > Unio pictorum. The sequence continues at coordinate 830,984 of JARLTB010000003.1, forward strand.
GTAATGATATGACTGTAGACATTGTAGTGATATGACTGTAGACATTGTAACGATATTACTGTAGACATTGTAATGATATGACTGTAGACATTGTAATGATATGACTGTAGACATTGTAATGATATGACTGTAGACATTGTAATGATATGACTGTAGACATTGTAACAATATGACTGTAGACATTGTAACAATATGACTGTAGATATTGTAATGATATGACTGTAGACATTGTAACAATATGACTGTAAACATTGTAATGATATGACTGTAGACATTGTAACGATATGACTGTAGACTTTCTAATGATATGACTATAGACATTATAATGATATGACTGTAGACATTGTAACGATATGTCTGGAGAATTGTTAAACTTACATTAAAAATCCAAATCACACACACACACACACACACACACACACACACACACACACACACACACATTATTATTGTCATTACTCATTGCATCCCCGTATCTTTTGTCAAACAGCCAATTAGCCATCTTTGTAAACAATGAAAGCTTCAATGTATCCTGTCTTACTCGTCCATGAATTTGCGTACACAGCTGTAAGAAATGTCGTCTTCTTGCATAATACAGCAAATTCAGACAATATTTCATGGCCATAATGCAATGTGAGCTTAAAATATGATAATACAGCAAAATCAGACAATATTTCATGGCCATATTTCATGACAATATTTCATGGCCATAATTCATGACAATATTTCATGGCCATAATTCATGACAATATTTCATGGCCATAATAAATTCATGACATTTCATGGCCATAATTCATGACAATATTTCATGGCCATAATTCATGACAATATTTCATGGCCATAATTCATGACAATATTTCATGGCCATATTTCATGACAATATTTCATGGCCATATTTCATGACAATATTTCATGGCCATATTTCATGACAATATTTCATGGCCATAATGCAATGTGAGGTTAAAATATGATCCTTCATTCATTGAGCATCATCCGCCATTTATTTTCCATTTATAATTATTGATGACAGTGTCTTTTTAAAAGAAAGTGCAAAAAACTGTAAAATAGCTTCTTAAAAACAATGCTCAACAGATTTTGACAGATTTCATCCTGCCATGATTGTTGTTAAAATGTGTTGTGTCCGTTATCAAATTGGTCTGCCATAACTTAAAGTAAAAACCTTTGGATGATTTCTCTCCATAACCAAAGTTTGATGTAAGACATTATGGCACAGAGGGCGTTCAATTTTGTACAATTGTTTCTGATGACAACTGTTACTAAAAATAGAAGAAAAATAAATGACTTCATTTTAAAAGCATTTTAACAGGACACAGGAAGCATCCTGACATAGAGGGGTTCCAAATGAATGGGAAAAAATGATACCAATGCACCATCAGATATTGCCACTGCTACTGACAATAAAACTTTGAAACTTGAAATGACTTTTTCTCCAAAACTACACAAGGGCTAAAATTTGAACAAATCAGTCAAAAAACATCCAGGCATTGGTCGGATTTTACATTTGTGACAATAATAACAATCCACAATCAAATATTGTAATCAATATTAAACAATATAAAAAGTTTAAGACAAAAACTGTTCAGCAAAATTTAATAAGATGTGAGAGGGGTTTTACAGATGCTTATCAAAATTTAATAAGATGTGAGAAGGGTTGTACAGATGCTTATCAAAATTTAATAAGATGTGAGAGGGGTTTTACAGATGCTTATCAAAATTTAATAAGATGTGAGAGGGGTTTTACAGATGCTTATCAAATATGGTTTACATTACTGCCATACTTTTATTCCACTATACTGCTTTTAAATAGTAAGTAATAATTGCCAACAAGCAGACATGCTACTAGAAAAATGCATGCCACTAATGCATGATGGGTACTTACAGTCAAGTCTGACATTAAAGTTTTATGTGATCATTTATACAATTAGATATCTTTGGGTATAATAACAATAAAATATTATTGCTTAATATCTATTTTAGCTCTTCTAGTCTCAGACCAGGAATATAGACAGTCTGCATCTAGTTAGCTCTACTGGTCCCAGATCAGGCCTGCTGTTCTTTGTCTGTCAAACCTAGTGTATGTATATGATGAATACATTGAATGATGCCACTTAAATATATTTGTCTTTCGTAATGATGCCCCCAAAATATCTTTGCCTTTTCTAATGATGCCCTATAAATATCTTTGCCTTTTTTAATGATGCCCCCTAATATCTTTGCCTTTTTTAATGATGCCCTATAAATAGTTTTGCCTTTTTTAATGATGCCCCTTAAATATCAGACTTGGATTCGGCATGGATGCATTTAAACATCCCCATGAGAAAACCTCCATGTCAAGGCAATTAAACCATCACTTATCTTGAATGATGGAAACTGACTCTTAATTATGCTGCTACACTGATTTCTGATCCATCAAGCCCTGAAACAGCATGTACCAAACCTTGTAAACAGAAACAAAACTTTATTCCACATTTTTTGCAAACAAATTCATCCTACTTAGAAAAGCAAATATCAAGGTTGGAAATATGTACCGGTATTGAAAAATGCATTATCCCCAAATCACCACCATGGTTATTGAAACCTAGAGACATTTTATGGAATATTTATGGACACCTCATGCCCAATATTAGACTTGTCTACATATTATCATTGAATGGTTGTCATTTGACAGTCATATCCAAGAATACGATAACTTGAGATCTCTGGAAAAGTCAGATTTAGTTTGCAATGTTTTATGTTTTGCAATGTTTTTGCTCAGCAATCTTGACACAGTATTTAATATCAGCACCATATTTTGCTTTTATATTTGCTGCATACTTCTATGACATAGATGTCCCCAGTTTTATTCATCAGTACTGCATACTTCAATGACATAGATGTCCCCAGTTTTATTCATCAGTACTGTATACTTCAATGACATAGATATCCCCAGTTTTATTCATCAGTACTGCATACTTCAATGACATAGATATCCCCAGTTTTATTCATCAGTACTGTATACTTCTATAACATAGATGAACCCAGTTTCATTCATTACTTTATCCTTTATTTGTTACGATACAGAGTCTGTCAATTTTTAATGTTTTAACCTTGAAGCAAGTTTTGTCAACAGTAATTAAATATTTATGTTATAAATTGCTGTCAGTTGTCTTTTAGTTGCAACAAAACTGTCTAGCCAATTTTCAGGCTAATCAAGCCTGGCTGACATTTTTGGATTCAATCAAGTCTGGCTGACATTTTGGGCTTGAATCAAGCCTGGCTGACATTTTGGGCTTAAATCAAGCCTGGCTGACATTTTGGGCTTGTATCAAGTCTGGCTGACATTTTGGGCTTAAATCAAGCCTGGCTGACATTTTGGGCTTATATCAAGCCTGGCTGACAATTTGGGCTTAAATCAAGCCTGGCTGACAATTTGGGCTTGAATCAAGTCTGGCTGACATTTTGGGCTTAAATCAAGCCTGGCTGACATTTTGGGCTTATATCAAGCCTGGCTGACAATTAATGGGCTTAAATCAAGCCTGGCTGACAATTTGGGCTTGAATCAAGTCTGGCTGACATTTTGGGCTTAAATCAAGCCTGGCTGACATTTTGGGCTTATATCAAGCCTGGCTGACAATAATTTGGGCTTAAATCAAGCCTGGCTTACAATTTGGGCTTGAATCAAGTCTGGCTGACATTTTGGGTTTAAATCAAGCCTGGCTGACTTTCTTTGGTTAATCAAGCCAGTAGACTTTCAGGTGTAATCAAGCCAGGCTGACCTTTTATAAATAATCAAGTCAAGATGATTGTTGGGCTAATGAATCCAGGAAAACCTTTTGGGCTAATCATGTCTGACTGACATTCTGGGCTAATCAAATTTACATTCAAGTACTGGCTTGTCAAAGATTTCTGACTTGGTGATACTAGTTAGTGACACAACCATTTCTGTTACAAGAGTGCTTGAAAATAAAAGACACTCTTCTCTAACCATTACGATATGGATTCTCTGAAAGTGCTATAGTGATATACAGTAAAACCTTTCTTGAGAGAGCTCTGCTATGATAAACTATCTGTTTCGAGAGACCATGATCTGCATGCACATATTTATTGATGATATAGCATTATGACCTGTTATTGGAGACCACATGTCTTGAGAGACCATTTTATTTTGGCAGGCAGGAAGGGATATCATAATAGGTTATACTGTATCAAGCATAACCACACACAAGTAGAATTATCACACACAAGTAGAATTATCATATATTGCTTACATGATAATTGTAAGTGACAGATAATACTTACTGTCTGGCATTTAGAATTTGAAAAGGATATTAGAATGTTGTGTTAAATAGGTAAAGTTTTGAGATAGAATTAAGCATGGGGCAGCATTTATATCAGGTGAAAAAAATATATGCAGAGATAATTTAAGGCCTGTTATAATTATAGATCAGATTGAAAATTAACTGGATCATCACAATATAGCACTTTTGTAGGATCTGATTATTTTTACAAGATATATTGGATTATATACCGTATATCCTGTCTTTCAAGTCAGATCCTGCTGTCATATAATGCAATTTACCATATATCCTCTCTTGTAAGTCAGATCCTGCTGTCATATAATGCAATTTGCTGATCTGGGTCTGTGCAGGTTTTTAGCCTCACCTCTATGTCTGCCTGAGTTTGATTCTTGAGCTAATGGCTCATGTGGATATGTGAGGAAGCTTGCCAATAGCTAACCATGGGTCAGTGGTCAATGTGGATATGTGAGGAAGCTTGCCAATAGCTAACCATGGATCAGTGGTCAATGTGGATATGTGAGGAAGCTTGCCAATAGCTAACCATGGGTCAGTGGTGCTACTGGGTCTTTTTTTCCAGATTTTTCTTCCACCAATTATACTGGCCATCATTGATAGCTTATCATTCACTGAAAAATGGCATGAAACTCAAAACAAGCAGAACAGAGAGATACCAATGAAAACAGTTTTTTAAAGGCTTTGATACCAAATTATTAAATCAATTTTTTATAGGCTTTGATACCAAATTATTAAATCAGTTTTTTATAGGCTTTGATACCAAATTATTAAATCAATTTTTTTATAGGCTTTGATACCAAATTATTAAATCAATTAATATAATATATAAGAACTTAAAGTGCCAGTTTTTCATTGATGGCTGAAATATCATTTTCAACCTCACTGTACAAGAATCTATTCTTTGCACATCAAAGCCAGTTTTTTCTCTGTCAGGTTTGAACTTACACTACAATTAACTTTGCTTAAGCTTTCTTTCAATAGTTTGACTCCTTGTGATCTATCCATTTTTTATTTCTATGTGAATCAAAACTTTCTTTCAATAGTTTGACTCCTTGTGATCTATCCATTTTTTATTTCTATGTGAATCAAAACTTTCTTTCAATAGTTTGACTCCTTGTGATCTATCCATTTTTTATTTCTATGTGAATCAAAACTTTCTTTCAATAGTTTGACTCATTGTGATCTATCCATTTTTTATTTCTATGTGAATCAAAACTTTCTTTCAATAGTTTGACTCCTTGTGATCTATCCATTTTTTATTTCTATGTGAATCAAAACTTTCAATAGTTTGACTCCTTGTGATCTATCCATTTTTTATTTCTATGTGAATCAAAACTTTCTTTCAATAGTTTGACTCATTGTGATCTATCCATTTTTTATTTCTATGTGAATCAAAACTTTCTTTCAATAGTTTGACTCCTTGTGATCTATCCATTTTTTATTTCTATGTGAATCAAAACTTTCTTTCAATAGTTTGACTCCTTGTGATCTATCCATTTTTTATTTCTATGTGAATCAAAACTTTCTTTCAATAGTTTGACTCATTGTGATCTATCCATTTTTTATTTCTATGTGAATCAAAACTTTCTTTCAATAGTTTGACTCCTTGTGATCTATCCATTTTTTATTTCTATGTGAATCAAAACTTTCAATAGTTTGACTCCTTGTGATCTATCCATTTTTTATTTCTATGTGAATCAAAACTTTCTTTCAATAGTTTGACTCCTTGTGATCTATCCATTTTTTATTTCTATGTGAATCAAAACTTTCTTTCAATAGTTTGACTCCTTGTGATCTATCCATTTTTTATTTCTATGTGAATCAAAACTTTCTTTCAATAGTTTGACTCCTTGTGATCTATCCATTTTTTATTTCTATGTGAATCAAAACTTTCTTTCAATAGTTTGACTCCTTGTGATCTATCCATTTTTTATTTCTATGTGAATCAAAACTTGCTGATTTCCAAAAATATATCTAAAATGCAATTCTTTGATTTTGCAAAAAAAAATGAGGCAGTTGATCATGTCAGAATTTGTCCAAATATATACATGTAGAAGTCTTGGTTTGCAAGCACTTTTCACAAACACTGAATTCTAGAAGGCAGACTTGTTCAGTTTTGTTTTTTAAGAAAAGTTATACATTAAAAGTCATGGATTCATTGAGATTTAATGACATTAAAATATTAGGAATTACAGAAATAGATTCATAACTTTTAAATAGGGTGCAATGAGTGAAAGAGCAGTCTCATGTGATCATCTTTACAGATCATTCACAATTCTCACCTCTGTCTATATGGTTGAAGTACTGGCTCAACCAATTTAGGTACATGTATTCGATTTATTTAGGTACATTATTTGATTTATTTAGGTACATGTATTCAATTTATTTAGTTACATGTATTCGATTTATTTAGGTGCATGTATTTGATTTATTTAGGTACATGTATTCGATTTATTTAGGTACATGTATTCGAGAAAACTTTCCAATAGCTTTCTGTATATTGGTGTTTTTAGCCAGGGTTCATCTACCAAATATACAGGTTGTGATGTATAGTAACCATGGCAACATCTACCAAATATACAGGTTGTGATGTATGGTAACCATGGCAACATCTACCAAATATACAGGTTGTGATGTATAGTAATTAAGACAACATCTACCAAATATACAGGTTGTGATGTATAGTAATGGTAACCATGGCAACATCTACCAAATATACAGGTTGTGATGTATAGTAATTAAGACAACATCTACCAAATATACAGGTTGTGATGTATAGTAACCATGGCAACATCTACCAAATATACAGGTTGTGATGTATAATAATCAAGACAACAATTCGTTCAACATAGAATTTCTCCTAATACTTTTTGTATTCTTTGTGCCTACAGGTAAAATTAGTGGGTTGTTATTTTCATATTTACAAGAATGTCATTTTAATTTAGCATGCAAACAGTAACCAATCATTTTATAAATTGTAAGGACTTTAATATATACTTGCCTTTAGTTGACTGCAAACTGCATAGACCCAGATCTGCCATCACATAATGTGCAGCTGATATGTCTATGCAGTCTGTTAATGGTAATCCATAGAAAAAAATACACCTTGATTTACTAGCATATGTCTATGCAGTCTGTTAATGGTAATCCATAGAAAAATAATACACCTTGATTTACTAGCATATGTCTATGCAGTCTGTTAATGGTAATCCTTAGAAAAAATACACCTTGATTTACTAGCATATGTCTATGCAGTCTGTTAATGGTAATCCATAGAAAAATAATACACCTTGATTTACTAGCATATGTCTATGCAGTCTGTTAATGGTAATCCATAGAAAAAAATACACCTTGATTTACTAGCATATGTCTATGCAGTCTGTTAATGGTAATCCATAGAAAAATAATACACCTTGATTTACTAGCATATGTCTATGCAGTCTGTTAATGGTAATCCATAGAAAAATAATACACCTTGATTTACTAGCATATGTCTATGCAGTCTGTTAATGGTAATCCATAGAAAAATAATACACCTTGATTTACTAGCATATGTCTATGCAGTCTGTTAATGGTAATCCAAAGAAAAATAATACACCTTGATTTACTAGCATATGTCTATGCAGTCTGTTAATGGTAATTCATAGAAAAAAAATACACCTTGATTTGCTAGCATATGTCTATGCAGTCTGTTAATGGTAATCCATAGAAAAAAATACACCTTGATTTGCTAGCATATGTCTATGCAGTCTGTTAATGGTAATCCATAGAAAAAAATACACCGTGATTTACTAGCATATGTCTATGCAGTTTGTTAATGGTAATCCATAGAAAAAAATACACCTTGATTTACTAGCATATGTCTATGCAGTCTGTTAATGGTAATCCATAGAAAAAAATACACCTTGATTTACTAGCATATGTCTATGCAGTCTGTTAATGGTAATCCATAGAAAAAAATACACCTTGATTTACTAGCATATGTCTATGCAGTCTGTTAATGGTAATCCATAGAAAAATAATACACCTTGATTTACTAGCATATGTCTATGCAGTCTGTTAATGGTAATCCATAGAAAAATAATACACCTTGATTTACTAGCATATTATGCAATGGCAGATCAGGTTCAATGCTGTTTGCAGTTGGATTTGACTTACAGACTTATGGTAATATAGACAAGTACTTATAGACAAGTACTTATGGTAATATAGACAAGTACTTATAGACAAGTACTTATGGTAATATAGACAAGTACTTATAGACAAGTACTTATGGTAATATAGACAAGTACTTATAGACAAGTACTTATGGTAATATAGACAAGTACTTTATGGTAATATAGACAAGTACTTATAGACAAGTACTTATGGTAATATAGACAAGTACTTTATGGTAATATAGACAAGTACTTATGGTAATATAGACAAGTACTTATAGACAAGTACTTATGGTAATATAGACAAGTACTTTATGGTAATATAGACAAGTACTTATGGTAATATAGACAAGTACTTATAGACAAGTGCTTATGGTAATATAGACAAGTACTTATAGACAAGTACTTATGGTAATACAAATTAATTGATTACCAGGTTACTAAGTACTAGTGGCAGTAAGATAACAGACAATTTTCAAATTTTTTTAATATGTAAATTTATTATTTTGCTCCCTATTGTATTTTGACTTTTATTGAATATCTAGTCAGCTACAGATTACTGGAATTTAAATTCAATAATTTCAATAATTATTTAGTCAGTACAGAATAAAAATTATATTCTGCATTTTTTTGTGGGTCATGGTGAATTTGGTATTGCTACAGGACAGAAATAGTGCAGCATCTGCAAGTGCCATTTTTGTAAATATGACTTGGTCAAGGTTCAAACCCACCACCTGCTGTATACAAGGCAGAACATCTTGCCACTATGCCAGCTATGTGGTCCTCAGAGTTGTTCAATCTAGCCAATCAGGTTCTTCATAAATGTGCTTCACATCCCATCCACCTCATTTTTTGTCATTGCCATCTGATTATTTTTAACATATTGCTCCATTTACATATTTAACCAAGATCATTTTGTGCATGGTGGGTGGGGTGTTGTAAATCAGTTGTCCAATCGCTATTATTATATTATTCCTGCAAAAAATCATATTGTTTTACACTTTTGAACATTTTCATAAGAACATGGATTGCACATATATTTTTTTTTACTTTCTGACTACTTTCTTACCAGGTGTTCAGACCTAAATCATACATGTATATTGCTTCATTTCTACCACAGACTTTTTTTCATGTATTGCCCATTTCAAAGCAAGTGTAGCTTGAAAAATGATTCAGTTTTATATGTGCTGTTGGCATGCTACTCCCCATTTTCAGGAATACTAAATGTCATTATCAGATTGGAGTCAAATTTAGACCTGTAAGCTCTTGTTACATCACCATGCAACCAGATTAATTGTATAAAAAAATTGCCACTTCCCTGTGACCTATTATCAACAAGAGAGGTTTCATTGTTAAAAGTAAAATATTCTTATCTCAACATCGCATAACATCTTGATGATTAAGGTCTAATACAGAAGGATATAAATGTGCAAATGGTTTGTCATGATAGATTACATGGAGTTTATGTAGATATCAATCTGTCATGAACTGAGCATTTAAAATATGTGTAAAAGATTAATTCATGTCTAAGGCTTTGTAGTAAGATACTACGTTAACTCCGTGACAGGAAACTTGTAACAGTTACAGACAACTCTGTTTAGATCTCTGTAAGAAATATTATCTGACCTACAAGAGATAATGCCTCCAGCAACTGCAATTTATATCATATTTTATTATATTATAAAATATTATATTATATTATATTATATTATATTATATTATATTATATTATATTATATTATATTATATTATATTATATTATATTATATTATATTATATTATATTATATTATATTATTCATGATTGCATAAAGTATGTAACCTATTTCATGAATTTTGCGCTTATTTTTGTTTTCATCTTTGAATACCTATTTCATAAATTTTGTACTCATCTCTGAGTACCTGCTCTATAGATTTTGTACTCATCTCCGAGTACCTGCTCTATAGATTTTGTACTCATCTCTGAGTACCTGCTCTATAGATTTTGTACTCATCTTTGAGTACGTGATTAATTAATATGGTAATCATTTTTCAGTGCATTCTTTATAAATTTCTTATTCATCTCAAATTACCTGTTTTGTAAATTTTGTATTTTGAGTACCTGCTTCAAACATTTAGCACTCATCTTTGATCACCTGCAATCTTAAATATAATGCTCATCATTGATTTGATCCTTGTTTATAATTTTGTACTCATCCGTTTCATAAACTTCACACTCATTTGAGTACTTCAAAGATTTTGCACTCATCTTTCAGCACTTGCTTCATAACATTTGCACTTTTTGTTGAGTACCTGCTGCACTAATTGTGCACTGATCATTGAGTATTTGCTTTATAGAATTTGTTCTCATCTTTCAGTACCTACTTCATAAATATTGTACTCATTTGAGTACCTGTTTCATGAATTTTGTGCTCATTGCAGTCTAAAGTAAGCATCATATTTTTGGTTTTAATTTGGAAAGAGAAAAATTATTTACACTATATCAGGACTTCTTTTATCCATAACATCAATTAAAGGTGCAGCAATTTTTTAACCTTCCTATCTTTAGATAAAATAAAACTATTCCAATTTTGTAATTGATTCATAAATTCAAATCCAACAGATTGAAATGTTTTCAAATGTCATTGCATGGCTATTAAGATATTAAAGTCAATTAATTTACAGTCATCGATGTTATTGACATCATCATAAAACTTGGTCAGCTTTAGCCATACAACATTTTCTGACAATATTTCATGATTGATGCACAAAATTGGGCATTTGCAGGTGAGACCACTCATTATCGTTTATCTGTGAAACACATTCAAGGTGGATCAGGAATAAATTTTGTCATGGTCTTATTGTCTTGACTTGACCACATGTTTTAAGACCATAATCTCCATGCACAGGTTTATTGATTATATAGTGTTATGACCTGTTTTGAGAAACCACCTGTCTTGATAGAACACTATGTTTTGTCAGAATGAGAGGTGCTTCTAGACAGATTCTACAAAATCATAATTGTTGGCATAAAGTTTTTGCATTTAGCTCTGTTTCTCTGAAACTATCTTAATTCCGGAAACTTGATGAGAGTGTTGCCCATCACAGGGAAAGGAGGCCACAGTGACCTACTTTCCACACATGTGAAGTTCTCTGCATTTATCTCAGTTTCTTAGTGTTAAAGTACAGCCATGAAAACTTGATGGGTACATTTATCTCAGTTTCTTAGTGATAAAGTACAGCCATGAAAACTTGATGGGTACATTTATCTCAGTTTCTTAGTGATAAAGTACAGCCATGAAAACTTGATGGGTACATTTATCTCAGTTTCATAGTGTTAAAGTACAGCCATGAAAACTTGATGGGTACATTTATTTTGATGACTACTATTTCTCACCATGGATTAAAGCAGATCAGTGGCATACAATTCTTGTTTTAGCAACAGTAGATTGGGCCATGAATAATACAGGCAGTGCATAGCAATCCATGACATGAATAATACAGGCAGTGCATAGCAATCCATGTCATGAATAATACAGGCAGTGCATAGCAATCCATGAAATGCAAGTGTTTTGCTTATACCATTGTCCTTTGAGTTCATAGATGACCATGACATCACTAAAAGGTTTGGTTTCTGTGAGTGGTCAAGAGGCTGAATGGGTCAGTTTGTGTTCTTAGCTATTTGTGGCACATCTGATGGAAGATGTTGCATGGGTTTGCTAGATAGATGGGATGTGTGGTTCAGAGATCAAATGACGCTGTGTGCACTTCTGCAATTCTCCTGTTTAAAGTCTGTATTTCAGTTTGTATGAGAATGTGCAAGGTGGATCAGTCCTGTTCAGCGTCTTACCAAGACCTAGTCAATGCTGGAATATAACAAGGATGTTTTGAGGGAATCTTTGAAGTATTTTTTTTTTAGACCATCCAAAGATCACTTTCACTCCTTCATCTCACTGTAGATCTTCTTTGGTACCCACACTAATGACATCCTGATCATGTCTCATGCTCAACTCATCAGTGATTTCATGAGCAGGTTGAGAATACTTGGAATGTATAATGCTTATATGAGAATACTTGGAATGTATAATGCCTATATGAGAATACTTGGAATGTATAATGCCTATATGAGAATACTTGGAATGTATAATGCCTATATGAGAATACTTGGAATGTATAATGCCTATATGAGAATACTTGGAATGTATAATGCCTATATGAGAATACTTGGAATGTATAATGCCTATATGAGAATACTTGGAATGTATAATGCCTATATGAGAATACTTGGAATGTATAATGCCTATATGAGAATACTTGGAATGTATAATGCCTATATGAGAATACTTGGAATGTATAATGCCTATATGAGAATACTTGGAATGTATAATGCCTATATGAGAATACTTGGAATGTATAATGCCTATATGAGAATACTTGGAATGTATAATGCCTATATCAGAATACTTGGAATGTATAATGCCTATATCAGAATACTTGGAATGTATAATGCCTATATCAGAATACTTGGAATGTATAATGCCTATATGAGAACCTAAGTTTCTCAGACCCTATCCTGCTATCTTTTCCTCATCTGTTTCCCCAGACAGCCCATGTACAAATGGTTCAGCTTCTTGGTATGTTATCTGTATGCCATTAATTTTTCTCAAGCATACAACAGGGTTGGCAGCACATTGGCTTTGTAAACCCCAAGTTTTGTTGGTAGACTCCTCTGTGCTCTCACACAATACTGCATAATCTGCCAGAGGCCACGCTTGCCTTAACAATTCTGGTATTGGTTTTATCATTGATGTGGTCTTTTTGGTGAAACTCTTCACTGTCAGAACAATGGGTGCCCGTAGATAGGACCCCCCTTCCCTCTGTATTTCACCTCTAAACATGTTTTGGCCTACATTTATAAAACTTAATAGCTGACCAAAACATGTTTGACCACCCACCCACCCCTTAAATAATTTTGCAGGCTCCTCTGTGTCCGGAAGGTTTGGCCATTTACGGGGCTAAAAATAGGATTTCCTGGTGCAGGTTGGTAAGTCACCTCTATGTTCTTGATACTGACTATAAGACAAGCTGAAGAGAGAGTCCCTGCTGAGACTGTTGTATGTCATGCAGATGGCATTCAGTCAATAGGCATCAACAATGACAGTCAGTCAATAGGCATCAACAATAGCATTCAGTCAATAGGCATCAACAATGACAGTCAGTCAATAGGCATCAACAATAGCATTCAGTCAATAGGCATCAACAATGACAGTCAGTCAATAGGCATCAACAATGACAGTCAGTCAATAGGCATCAACAATGACAGTCAGTCAATAGGCATCAACAATAGCATTTAGTCAATAGGCATCAACAATAGCAGTCAGTCAATAGGCATCAACAATAGCATTCAGTCAATAGGCATCAACAATAGCAGTCAGTCAATAGGCATCAACAATAGCATTCAGTCAATAGGCATCAACAATGACAGTCAGTCAATAGGCATCAACAATAGCATTCAGTCAATAGGCATCAACAATGACAGTCAGTCAATAGGCATCAACAATAGCATTCAGTCAATAGGCATCAACAATGACAGTCAGTCAATAGGCATCAACAATGACAGTCAGTCAATAGGCATCAACAATGACAGTCAGTCAATAGGCATCAACAATAGCATTCAGTCAATAGGCATCAACAATAGCAGTCAGTCAATAGGCATCAACAATAGCAGTCAGTCAATAGGCATCAACAATAGCTGTCAGTCAATAGGCATCAACAATAGCATTCAGTCAATAGGCATCAACAATAGCAGTCAGTTAATAGGCATCAACAATAGCATTCAGTCAATCAACAAATAGATCATGAACAGTCACTTCCTGTAACTTCATGTTCATTTGTAGTCTTCTCTGACATTATGTTGATATCATAAGATGGGACACGAAATGGAACAGACCATATGTATCATGATTTAGATAATTGTATTGAACCATTCTGGGATTTAAAGAAAGGAATTTGTATGGCAGTCATAGCAATTAATGTAACCTAATTGTCATTCATTTTTCAGGGACAAGTATTTTGAGAATTTTGTTACCAGTTATACCTCTGTCTTTAATGGTTGTGATCATTTTATTATCTTTGGCTGCTAAGAGCTAAGTTAATGTCTTTTCTGTAGTTCTATTGCACATGATGAATTATTGGCAAAATCTAGAGCTATAAACTGAATTAACTGTTGTAAATATTTTGAAGGAGATGAACTCTAAATTATGAAATTTCAAGGTCTAACCATAAATGTTAAGTTCTTCTGTTATTGTGAATCGTAGATAACTGTGACAGACAGATTAGCATAATATTTTCTTTCAATATTTTGGAAGATAATTAATGTTTGGTACATAGTGATAATTTGACAAAGGTATGATGATGAAAAGTGAAGTTGTAACAGTTTAAATATGTAAATGTTTTGCTAAAGAAAAAAATAATTAAACAGCCATGCCAACAGGCCAACATTTAACCAGGGCAGTCATCCAAGCCAAGCATCCTTATTGCAATACAAATCACATAAAAACCAGACTTATATTGTAGAGTCCTCTGCAAAACCAAGCATCATAGACTTCGATACAAATCACATAAAAACCAGACTTATTTTGTAGAGTCCTCAATCAAGCCAAGCATCCTAGACTGCAATACAAATCACATAAAAGCCAGACTTATATTTTAGAGTCCTCATTCAAGCCAAGCATCCTAGACATTACTGCAATCAAATCACATTAAAACCAGACTTTATATATATTGTGGATTCGTCAGTTGGAATTCTGAATTTATGAGATTTAGGGGACAGTTGGTGGCTGAGGTTATGGTGGAGTTTGGTGATTCCAGTTATGTCTGTTTGCTGGTGATGTTGTTGTTGTTGTTGTAGGGTTTCATGCCATTTTTCAGCACACAATAGGCTATACATGGTGGCCAGTATTATTGGTGGAGGAAGAACCTGGAAAAGCCCCAGAAAGAACCACTGACCCACAAGAAGCTATTGACAAACTTTCTCACATAACTACGTTAGCCAAATCTTGGACTCAAACCCACTCAGACAGAGGTGAGACGGCAGTGATTCGTAACTGAAAGCATTTTAGACCACTCTGCCACTCAGGGCCACTCTGTTTGCTGGTGATGATTTACATCAAAATTGTCTACATGATTTTCTCCTTCAAAGATTTGTAATATTTTATTATTTTATCGTTGAAAGACAAGGAGAAGTGGATTCTTATTATTAAAAAAATTTAAGAGTAAAAACAATTTTTACTTTAGTGCATATGTGATGTCATGCAATTTATTATGCTTGGGAACGGTTTGCCAATTTGCACAAATTTGAACTTTGGACAGAATGTGTGCGAGGAGGTTATATTTAAATATTTAGACAGAATGTGAGAGTGGAGGTTAGATCTAAACATTTAGACAGAATGTGAGAGTGGAGGTTAGATCTAAACATTTAGACAGAATGTGAGAGTGGAGGTTAGATCTAAATAGGGAATTAATGATCAAAGATTGAGAGCTGAAAACTCTATTAATTGACCTAATTATTACCATTTTATAGGTAGGTATATCATGAAAGAGAGTTATATATTTAAGTAAATGAAGACTAATATCTGAGATATAATCAGTTGGGAATTTAATAATTATTATCTACAGGTGCAAATTGCTGCTGGTATGTTTTTTATACCTTGTCTATGGTCTTAATTTGTGTATTTTGACCTTGTAATTTGTGTCTTTTGATCTTGTTGTTACCTTGTAATTAATACAGTGCAAAGCTTATTCCAGTCTATTTCCAAACTTAGGTTTCCTGTTCAGAACTGATAGGCTTAACAGCAATGAACCTGTTTACTGTATTGATTTACCATTTTGTATCTTAGAGTTTCTAGACTGAATAATTTTGATCTCAAGATTTACCTATCACACTGACAAACTTCAACAATCTAGTCGTATAAATAATTTAATCAGTAATCTTTTAATCTTGACAAAGGAGTCAAGTGGTAAGTGCCAGTATATGCAATAAAGGCATGGGTCAAAGTTTATTTAGCTTACCTGTGGTGTGCCTTCTTCATCATCATCATCATCATCCATTTTGATTATCCAGGCCTTTTATTAATCCTCTAACAAAGGTAGGCCTGTCTGTTTCGTCATGAGAGTATTCAAAGCTTTTTTCCAGGCTCTACGGTCCTGTGGATTGATTCCGCTCAGCCCCAACGTCTTTCTGTCTCTTTTTGTCAACTCTTCCCATGTTAGCTTAGGTCTGCCTGGAGCTCGACTTCCAGTAACTTTGGAGGAACGGACCTTGGATATCCACCCTTTACTACGCTCAATATGGCCCAGCCATCGCATCCTATTTGATTGGATAATGTCAGAAATGTTTCTGATGTTGAGTTGGGTGAGAAGAGACTCAAATGGGACATTCGCCTCGGGATTTACATGACAGATCCATTGTATCATGGCTTTATCATTGCGATGTATCTTCCTGAGAGTTGTAGCAGTGACAGCCCAGGTTTCAGAGCCGTATAATAGCACAGGTCTGATGTAAGTTGAGTAAAGACGACCCCTTGTAATGTGCGTTAAATGCCTATTCGTCAGGATTGGAAGAAGCTCTCTAAACTTATTCCAAGCAGACTTGCAACGCGTTGTTGATGTCAGTTCACATCCTCCACCGGCCGATATGGTGTCTCCTAGATAACAGAAGTCGGCTACGACATCAAGCTTTTCTTCACCTACAGTTACTTCTGTCACAGGCCTTCCATCAATAGGCCGAGCGAGTCCACTACATCTGGGACACTTGTAGCTTGAATCAGGTTTGAGAGGTCCATTGATTCCACTACATTTCATGTGAACCCAATGTGAACAGCTGATGCAAAAGATTGAGTTTCTACCTGCGCCTTTTAGGCAGACGGCACATGGATACTTTCCTGTGCTTTTCAGTGTTTCCCTATTCAGGCCAGAAATCAATACCTTGGATTTACCCATGTTGACCCTGAGACCTTTTTCTTCCATGCCCTTCTTCCATTCTGTCACACGTTCAACCGGATCCATGAGTGTGGAGTCAATGACTGCTAGATCATCAGCATACAGGAGCTCGTATGGGCAGCTTGTTCAAAAGTGAATTGACAGCGCTTCCAGAACAACAATAAACAATAATGGGCTCAATACCGATCCTTGATGAACACCAACATTGACATTGAACTCGTCACTGTAGCCATCACCATCACGAACATGGCTTCTAGCATTAGAGTACATGGACTGTACAGTTTTAACAAGCCATTCTTCAACGCCTAATTTACGCATCGCCCACCATATGACATTCCTTGGAACTCGGTCGAACGCCTTCTCAAGATCTATGAAGGCCATGTATAAGGGCTTGTTAACTGCGATGTGTTTTTCTTGCATCTGTCGCAAGATGTATATGGCATCAACAGTTCCTCTTCCTGGCATGAAACCGAACTGCATGTCACTGATGTGTGCTTGTTGTCTAATCAATTGCCTTTGACAAATAAAAAGAAGGCTAATTTTCATGGCAAACTTCATGTCATAGGAAACATTCTGATATTTCATATTCAATCAAGCCATGCAAATTACAATTATTTTTTTCTCAAATATTTGGTAGGGATAATAATATTTGGTAGGGATAATAATATTTGGTAGGGATAATAATATTTGGTAGGGATAATAATATTCTTATTAAATCTTTGCATGAGAAAATTATAATTACTTTTCTTTGTATGCATCAAACAGAAAAATCTAAATATCTAAAATTTCAGAAAGTTCATTTATATAAATCCATTAAGGACTGTAACCTTGCCATATATTTTTGGGTGGGTGCCATAGTCTGACAGAACTATGACATACATACATGTATTAAAAAATAACCACAGCAAGAAACTATAAAACAAATATCAGCACTTTTTAAAATGAATGGCTTTGAATTAACACCACACTAATATGCTGAGTGTTAACACCCTTTATTATCATCCTCTCACCTTGGTGAAAAATAATACCAAAAATGATTATTTTCCCTTCCTACACCCACCCCACTACCTACCCACCCCAGCACAATAGGGGTTAAACTGAGTTCAAGTTTTATTTCAAGAAGGGTTCAGAATATAACCCCTTTGACACTCTGTCCTCCTTCCCCAGTGTCTGAATTTGCTATCAAAATCGTTTGACCCTCAAGCTTTCTTCCCTTTGGCTGGATCTAACCGTAACCAAAACATCTGACTGTCAGCCCACCTTCCCCTTTGAATGGATTTGGTATCTCAAACCTTTTACCCTCAACCCTTATTTCACAGTAACTGGATTTTATATCCAAAACCTTAATCATCTTCCCCATTGACTGGATCTGATATCTAAAACCTCTGACCCACAACCACCTTCCCCAGTGACTGGATCTGGTATCCAAAACCTCTGTTTTTGTGTAATCATCAGAGTGAAACAAGAATTACTTTTCTGAACAAAACCTTTTATTCACTAATTTAAGCATAAAAGTTCATGATAAAACATACAGGTGTAAAATAGACAATAAAATTGCTATTAAATGACCAAAAATAAACTTGCAAAGAAATGACAGAAGATAAAGTTAGTATTGAAAGCTTCATTTACAAATTTCTCTAATTATGCATTGCTTTATACTTTATAAATAGTATGGGTTAATTTAGACATAGGGTTCCTTTAGTGCCATTACGCCACAATAAATTTATCCGCTTTTAAGTTTTCTTTATTCTACACCCTAAATACAAATTATCTACACTGCAGTGTCTTAATACACAATGGATTGTAATATCTTGTTTACACAGTGGACTGCACTGTCTTAATACACAATGGATTGTAATATCTTGTTTACACAGTGGACTGCACTGTCTTAATACACAATGGATTGTAATATCTTGTTTACACAGTAGACTCTAACAGTGGGGACTAGAATTTAGTTACTGTCTGTCTTTGGGGTAAATGGAATTGTAATTAACCACATAATAGTTGAATTGTGCCCCACATAACAACATAACATATAGTACTGAACTCCAAACTTTCATATGTAGGTCAAATTCTTGCTATGGCATTACAGAGGGCAGCTCAATTTCTTCATTATTTGGTTTCTTTAGGGTCACACATACAATGGCTTGAAAGAGCATTTCACCTGTTGGAGAGAATATCAATATATTTAATTAATTATTATCAATATATTAATGTTAGTACTTTTTACATCTTAATTATGCTGTAAATACTCTGTACAAATTAATAATGCTGTTATTCTAATGTAAGTACTCTGTACAGCTTAATGTTATTGTACTATTGTAAGTACTCTGTACAGATTAATGTTGTTGTACTACTTACTGTAAGAACTCTGTACAACTAAATGTTGTTGTACTACTGTAAGTACTCTGCACAACTTAATGTTATTGTACTACTGTTAGTACTCTGTACAACTTAATGTTGTTGTACTACTGTATGTACTCTGTACAACTTAATGTTATTGTACTTCTGTAAGTACTCTGAACAACTTAAGGTTATTGGACTACTGTAAGTACTCTGCACAACTTAATGTTATTGTGCTACTGTAAGTACTCTGTACAACTTAATGTTGTTGTACTACTGTAAGTACTCTGTACAACTTAATGTTATTGTGCTACTGTAAGTACTCTGCACAACTTAATGTTATTGTGCTACTGTAAGTACTCTGTAAGTACTCTGCACAGCTTAATGTCATTGTACTACTGTAAGTACTCTGTACAACTTAATGTTATTGTACTACTGTAAGTACTCTGTACAGCTTAATGTTATTGTGCTACTGTAAGTACTCTGTAAGTACTCTGCACAGCTTAATGTTATTGTACTACTGTAAGTACTCTGCACAGCTTAATGTTATTGTACTACTGTAAGTACTCTGTAAGTACTCTGCATAGCTTAATGTTATTGTACTACTGTAAGTACTCTGTATGACTTAATGTTATTGTGCTACTGTAAGTACTCTGTACAACTTAATGTTATTGTACTGTTGTAAGTACTCTGTACAACTTAACACATTAAACCTGGGATTTGTTTGATGTTTTTGCATGAAATGAGAGTAGGAAACACATTTTGGGGGTTAATTCTGAATACATCCTAGTTCATCAACTTTCAAGCAATTTTCCATTAGCATAATGCCTAGTTGTGTTAGAAACATCATTTTCCATTAGCATAATGCCTAGTTGTGTTAGAAACATCATTTTCCATTAGCATAATGCCTAGTTGTGTTAGAAACATCATTTTCCATTAGCATAATGCCTAGTTGTGTTAGAAACATCATTTTCCATTAGCATAATGCCTAGTTGTGTTAGAAACATCATTTTCCATTAGCATAATGCCTAGTTGTGTTAGAAACATCATTTTCCATTAGCATAATGCCTAGTTGTGTTAGAAACATCATTTTCCATTAGCATAATGCCTAGTTGTGTTAGAAACATCATTTTCCATTAGCATAATGCCTAGTTGTGTTAGAAACATCATTTTCCATTAGCATAATGCCTAGTTGTGTTAGAAACATCATTTTCCATTAGCATAATGCCTAGTTGTGTTAGAAACATCATTTTCCATTAGCATCATGCCTAGTTGTGTTAGAAACATCATTTTCCATTAGCATAATGCCTAGTTGTGTTAGAACATCATTTTCCATTAGCATAATGCCTAGTTGTGTTAGAACATCATTTTCCATTAGCATAATGCCTAGTTGTGTTAGAAACATCATTTTCCATTAGCATAATGCCTAGTTGTGTTAGAAACATCATTTTCCATTAGCATAATGCCTAGTTGTGTTAGAAACATCATTTTCCATTAGCATAATGCCTAGTTGTGTTAGAAACATCATTTTCCATTAGCATAATGCCTAGTTGTGTTAGAAACATCATTTTCCATTAGCATAATGCCTAGTTGTGTTAGAAACATCATTTTCCATTAGCATAATGCCTAGTTGTGTTAGAAACATCATTTTCCATTAGCATAATGCCTAGTTGTGTTAGAAACATCATTTTCCATTGGTTGTTTTTTTTGCTTGAGCATAAGCCGAAGGGAAAAGGTTGAAGTTCTTTTCTTCTTTTCTTTTGTTTGCCTCATGGAATCATTATGTTCATATCTTGACCACTTTTTATTCAAAATGCCCAACTTATCCTAATTTTTGCACAGGTTCACCTATGTGTAGTTCAGATGGGTTTACCTTAGATCTGAGACCAAAAAGTCTATAAAAAATCTGAACACAAAATTGGATTCTGACCACGAGAAAACTGTTTGTGAAAAAAAGAACAGGTTCGAAAAATTAGGTTTTTCCCTAATATCAGCCACTTTAGTGTATCATACATGACCTTGATACTATAGAGCATGGAAGTAGGCTACTACCTTCTGCCCTGTAAATATGGCACCAGGGTTGAATGTGTTAATAATGTTATTGGACACAATTAGACACAAAGACACAGTGATCCCATTCAAGAGTGCTCTTAACATTCATCTTTTTCAAATGCATGAAGAAACTGAAAGACCTAATAATGTTTACTACCTTAAATATTTTCATCATTTTTTATGTTTTCTAATTTCATGGTGTTTGATTCTTTTTTAAATTAAAATATTCATCTCATTATAGATGTAAAGTGTTTAGAGATTTTAAAAATTAGGCGTTATACAAAGTCCTCATTATTATTATTATTATTATTATTATTATTATTATTATTATTATTATTATTATTATTATTATTATTATTATTGTTGTTGTTGTTGTTGTTGCTATATTATTATTATTAGTAGTAGTAGTAGCAGTAGGTGTTGTTTTGTTGATGTTATTATTATTATTATTATTATTATTATTATTATTATTATTGTGCTCATGTAAGTACACTGTACAGTTACCATGTGTAGCTTAACATGTGTAGCTGAAAATTAGCATTAAACCCATAACAACAACAACCAGTTCTAAAAACCAAAACAACAACTGGTGATTGAATAGTCCACCCTCAGGCTGTGAAAGATTACCAAACCTATTAGATAGATAAACAATTAATGGTTCAATAGTCAGTGATAATGAAACACAGCTAACATACTGAGCTAGTGGTTAGAAGCAAACTCATTAAAAATAATCCTAATGGCAAGCATCCTTTTACCTTGAGGTAGTTGATGGAATTAATCAATGCATCACCTTGATTACTGGTAAATCAATAGTCATATGTGTTACATCAAGCTGTGTTTTATATTTAATGGATTATTGGTAAATCAATAGTCATATGTGTTACATCAAGCTGTGTTTTATATTTAATGCTGGAGGAATACAAAGTGAGACAAGGCTTTATGCACAAGAATTCCTATTATTACTAAAGTAAATTAATTATATTAAAAAAGTGTTTATATATTATATAGTATATAGTATTATTTTGGTTCTAAGGGCTCTTGACAAAAGATTATAATGCTATTTCCCCTTTTATATCCTCTTTCTTAGTTTATATTGGCCCTTGAGAAACAGTTATAATGTGATTTCCCCTTTTTGAATAACATTATATTCGTTTATAAGACAAGTCCGACTGCAAACTGCACAAACCCAGATTTGTTGTTGCGTAATGTGCAGCAGATCTGGGTCTGTGCACTTTGTTAGAAGTAATCATTAGAACAAACAACATAGACTCTGATATCCTGACACGTTATGCTATGGCAGGAAATTATCTTTGTTGCTTGCAGTTTGACTCCACTTAAAAGCGAATACATACAGTGTTTTGTTGTTGTGTTCTAATGCACGTAAGGATGTTTGAAACCTCTCGATATAAGACTTTCACTAATAATATGTTTATGGATCCCATTATCAGCATTTTAAAGAGAGAACACTGTATAACATTCCCTCACTATAATACCATCTATTATCACATGAGAACACTGTATAACATTCCCTCACTATAATACCATCTATTATCACATGCCTGTTATAAGGCATGCATGATCATGGATCCCATTTCACTGGGTGGAAGTAAATTATAGGTATAATGTACTTCATTATAAGCCAGTCTCACTATAAGACAGCATAATGTATGACTATGGATAACATTATAATTCATTATAAGGCTGTCTCACTATAAGACAGCATAATGTATGACTACTATGGATAACATTATACTTCATTATAAGGCTGTCTCACTATAAGACAGCATAATGTATGACTATGGATAACATTATACTTCATTATAAGGCTGTCTCACTATAAGACAGCATAATGTATTACTACTATGGATAACATTATACTTCATTATAAAGCTGTCTCACTATAAGACAGCATAATGCATGACTACTATGGATAACATAATGAAGGAGTACCATGACTGATATTTACATTACATAATTTGATCTAATTGGGTATGAGATAAACATGGGGGGGAGGGTCTTATGATATTTATAGATTGTCATTTAGATTGATCTTATCATGGTATTGTTTCATTTAGAATTAATAGTCCTGACAGACAAGTAGAACTTCTGGAGATCAGTATACAAAGTATGCCTGTAAACAATTTAATTGACAAATGAGTTAATTTGTTATAAACATCTTTATATGAAATCATGATGGCAGATTTATTATACAGATAAGCGATCCCTCCCCCCCCCCATTGGTTAACCTAACCTCTTTTAGCCCAAAGTAAAATTATTGTTAACATTGAGGATAATCTAGTGTGTGGATCGATGTATGGCTAGACCAATACACACATGCACACTGATTATTGTGTCAAATTACTGCCGAGGTGTACTGGCCGACAATCTGATAGTTATTTATGTCGCAGTTTAATTCATAATAACAAAACAACAAAAGAATATACCTTGTAATCTTTTAATCCTCTTTGTGACAGAGAGATAACATGTACTTTATTCCAATATAGAAAATATGTTTGGATCACTGAGGCAATCATTTTGAAAGCACTATAATGTCATATGACTTGATCAAATGTGACCAACATTGGTAATTAACCATCACTTCCTTCCGAACCTTATGCAGGCCTTTGTTTTCAAAAAGAGAAGAATTACTTGTTCATGAACAAATGAATTTTACATGTCTTCAAATTCAAATGACCATTGTCCATGACTTTGCATATAAAGTAATAAATAAACCAACAATGTTTTCTTTCAAGATAACAACTACAATTTATTGCATCAAAAATAAACCCATATTTACGTATTTTCAGTGGTGCACTATATTTCCTATCATGTCCTGAAAACTGATTAAGCCCCATTAAACCATACCATATTTTAACTGCATATGTAAATCTGAATAATAATAATAATAAAAATAATAATAACAAAAATAAATATTTTATTATTATTATTATTATTATTATTATTATTATTATTATTATTATTATTTTTAGAATTATTATTATTATTATTATTATTATTATTATTATTATTATTATTAAAGTGGGTGATGAAGTTAGTTTATGGAAGTAATCTGTCTTGTTGCCTGTTATTGAGACATGTGACAGTGTAGAGGGGATGAGCTGTTTTGTACTTATTCCCAATTTTCTACTTAAAACAGTAGAATTATAATGGGGAAAAAAATGAAAAAATTCAAAGATTTTTGTTAACACAAACCATCATTTTAAAACTTAAATTCCATTTTTTTTTAAAATCCAGGATACACTTCTTTGAGTTTTTGAGGAGATCCAGATTAAAAGTGCAGGTCTGAAAACTTGTTTTGGGTTTAGTACAGGGGTCTAAAATTCAAATCAATCTGAGGGCTGTGTGAAGGTATTTATGTGACCTGAGGGCCACACCACCTTTGTTGACCCCTTATGACAATAATCATTATTAAGTAAAGAAAATGAGTTGTATTAATCTATTTAGGTAAATGGACAGGATGTCACACTGGACAAAAGGTCACAAATATTTTTGGGTCAGAAAGTCACTGAAGACAGAATAATAATAATAATAATAATAATAATATTAATAATAATAATAATAATAATAATAATAATGAGGACTTTGTATAGCGCCTAATCTTTTGAAGCTCTAAGCGCTTTACACCATCAATAATGATATGACTACACTACAGAACAACAAATGACAAAAACAATGAAATTGGAAAACAAAAACATGTGGTATATAAGATACAAAACATGATTAGGTCGCTAAGTTTGTCCCTGAAGTCGAAACAGGTGAGTCTTGAGAGCACTCTTAAAAGGGACCACTGTGTCTTTGTGTCTAATTTCAATGGGCAATTCGTTCCACATCGCCGGGCCCTGGTGTGCAAACGAACGTTGTCCATATGACTTTGTTTTTACCTTGGGAACAATGAGTATACGATTATCAGAAGAAGAGCGTAAGGATCTAGCTGGTGTATACACATGAGTGAGGCTGGATAGGTATGTTCAACTGGAGTGTGTCATTAAAATATAGCACAGAGAACAAATTTTGTGTTTGATCCTGTATCAAATTGATAGCCAGTGTAGGGTACAGAGCAGTGGTGAGGTGTGCTCTGATCGAGGTACTCTAAAGATGATCTGTGCAGCAGTGTTTTGAACTTTTTGAAGTTTCTGGAGTAAATATTGTGATGAACCAGACAGAATTGAGTTACAATAGTCCAGTCTTGAAAGTACTAATGAACACACAAGTGTTTTTGTGGCATCAACTGAAAAATATTTACGAATGGAACTGATGCGTCTCAATTCAAGATATGCAGCCCTGCAGATGTTCATGACATGTTGGTGCAATGTGAGAGTACTGTCTAGAGTAACGCCTAGATTCCGTACTGACTATGAGAATTTAATGTTGGTGTTGCTGATATTTATTGTCTATGGATGAGAAAGTCTTTGTGTTGTGATCAGAATAGCCTCAGTTTTATCATCATTTATCTGCAGAACCTAACAGAACAAACTGCCACAGGTTGGCTTTTGCATTTACCATAGTATTATACCACCATAACTTCACTACTGTAATGTTATTCAAAGAAACAATTCTTATAAGATCATTTGCAATTTATTTAAGAAAGAACTTGCATTCTCTAGACAGTGCCAAAAACAACCCAAATGAATGATATTCAAAAGCTTATAGTAAGTGAATGAATTGTTATGAAAGTGGCTAAACATATGCACATAGTCATTACAATATGTCCAGATAATATCCCAAGAAACTAATCATTGCTAGAAACAAGTCTAGTCATTACAATATGTCCAGATTATATCCCAAGAAACTAATCATTGCTAGAAACAAGTCTAGTCATTACAATATGTCCAGATTATATCCCAAGAAACTAATCATTGCTAGAAACTAGTCTAGTCATTACAATATGTCCAGATTATATCCCAAGAAACTAATCATTGCTAGAAACAAGTCTAGTCATTACAATATGTCCAGATTATATCCCAAGAAACTAATCATTGCTAGAAACAAGTCTAGTCATTACAATATGTCCAGATTATATCCCAAGAACTAATCATTGCTAGAAACAAGTCTAGTCATTACAATATGTCCAGATTATATCCCAAGAAACTAATCATTGCTAGAAACAAGTCTAGTCATTACAATATGTCCAGATTATATCTCAAGAAACTAATCATTGCTAGAAACAAGTCAACACTTCCAGTTGTTTTAAGCAGTTGGGGCCAGAACAGGCTGCCTTATAAAAGGATTGATATCAGTGAGGTCTTACATTGAGGTACATGGGATCCATGCATATACCTGCCTTATAAAGTGACTGATATCAGTGAGGTCTTACATTGAGGTACATGTGATCCATGTATATACCTGCCTTATAAAGTGACTGATATCAGTGAGGTCTTACATTGAGGTACATGGGATCCATGTATATACCTGCCTTATATTAAGGTACATTACTATACACAATATAAGTGATCATGTCTATTCCTGTCTGTTATTTAAGGGTCTGTACTATAGGTGAGAACTGATACTGATGTATGTTACTATAAACAGTGAAAGTAGTTCAGTGGCAATGTCTGCATTATAAAAATCACTTTTTTATACTCAAAGTAAGGTTTTATATTTTTGTTTAGATTAAAATATTTAAAACAAGAGTCTTGAAGCTTTGAAGCTGTATGCAGCCATAATACAAAACATGTATACAACATCAGATTGCTTGCAAACATGGAGAATTTCTTCCCAAAATTAATTTATTGAGCAAAATATAAATTTTGTTCTGTAAAATGTAGAATTATGCTCCTCTGATTTTTTTTACTGTATTACCAAATTTAATTTAATTTAATTTAATTTAATTTAATTTAATTTAATTTAATTTAATTTAATTTAACCTATTTGGGAGATACTGCATTAAGTAAATTGTTCAAGGTTTCAGTATTGTGGTTCTTCTTTCAACTTTTACTAATTTAGGAAGATTTTTTTTGAGGGGCAAAATCTGATAATAGCTACTGTATATACTCACATAAAAGTCTAGTCCAACTGCTGTATATACTCACATAAATGTCTAGTCCAACTGCTGTATATACTCAAATAAAAGTCTAGTCCTACTGCTGTATATACTCACATAAAAGTCTAGTCCAACTGCTGTATATACTCACATAAAAGTCTAGTCCAACTGCTGTATATACTCACATAAAAGTCTAGTCCAACTGCTAACAGCATAGACCTTGATATGTTGTAGCATAATGCACCTGTGGGTCAGGTATATGATATGATTTGTTTTAATGATTACCTGTGGTTCAGGTATATGATATGATTTGTTTTAATGATTACCTGTGGTTCAGGTATATATGATGTGTTTTAATGATTACTAAAGAACAAACTTCATAGACCCCAAATTGCTAGTGCATAGACCCTGATGCAATGTTTCATAATGCACTAGCAGTTTATGGTTTATTTTGTTTGTTCAAAATGATTACTCCAATACAATTGCATAGTCCTAGATCAGCAGTTTATGGTTTCTTTTGTTTGTTCAAAATGATTACTCCAATAAAAATTGCATAGTCCTAGATCTGCTAGTACTTGATGTGAAAGTAGATCTGGGTTTATGCACTTTGCAATTGCACACAATACATGAAATCAAGCACATTCATTAAATACTTCAGTTTTATTAGCATGAAAAAACAAGCTGCTGACCATATTGATTTGTGGTTTTGCTGACCATATTGATTTGTGGCTTTGCTGACCATATTGATTTGTGGCTTTTGTTTATCCATCATCTTGCTCCACACTGTGTACCGTGCCATCCATGTATCCTGTCACCACACTATATTCATGTATAGAACATTGAATTGGTCAGGCAAGGGGTTATCTAGGATTTATTTAAAAGGTAATCAAGATCCATTTATTGTTCATTGAAATTTAATTAGTTTTTGCCATCAATCTTTCTGAGGTGTTACCTTTCTGTTTGTAAACCATCTTGGTAGCAAGAACAAGTTACCAGATTTCTTTTCTGTCTAGATAATGGTTAGGACATTGCTAAGAATAATGCTGCACAGTCTGATGGTTTCGACAATGCTGTTATGCCAAGTTTCCAATAAGGTAGCAGTCTGATGGCTAGGGCAATGCTAAGATGCAAAATGCCAAATAAGGTAGCAGTCTGATGGCTAAGGCAATGCTAAGATGCAAAATGCCAAATAAGGTAGCAGTCTAATGGTTAGGATAATGTTAAGATGCCAACATGCCAAAGATGGTAGCAGTCTGATGGATAGGATAATGTTAAGATGTCAACATGCCAAAGATGGCAGCAGTCTGATGGATAGGATAATGTTAAGATGCCAACATGCCAAAGATGATAGCATTCAGATGGTTAGGATAATGTTAAGATGCCAACATGCTAAATAAGGTAGCAGTCTGATGGCTAGGGCAATGCTAAGATGCAAAATGCCAAATAAGGTAGCAGTCTAATGGTTAGGATAATGTTAAGATGTTAAGATGCCAACATGCCAAATAAGGTAGCAGTCTGATGGCTAGGATAATGTTAAGATCCCAAATGCCAAAAAAGGTAGGAGTCTGATGGCTAGGATAATGTTAAGATCCCAAATGCCAAATAAGGTAGGAGTCTGATGGCTAGGATAATGTTAAGATCCCAAATGCCAAATAAGGTAGAAGTCTGATGGCTAGGATAATGTTAAGATCCCAAATGCCAAATAAGGTAGAAGTCTGATGGCTAGGATAATGTTAAGATCCCAAATGCCAAATAAGGTAGAAGTCTGATGGCTAAGATAATGTTAAGATCCCAAATGCCAAATAAGGTAGCAGTCTGATGGCTAGGATAATGTTAAGATCCCAAATGCCAAATAAGGTAGGAGTCTGATGGCTAGGATAATGTTAAGATCCCAAATGCCAAATAAGGTAGAAGTCTGATGGCTAGGATAATGTTAAGATCCCAAATGCCAAATAAGGTAGAAGTCTGATGGCTAGGATAATGTTAAGATCCCAAATGCCAAATAAGGTAGGAGTCTGATGGCTAGGATAATGTTAAGATCCCAAATGCCAAATAAGGTAGAAGTCTGATGGCTAGGATAATGTTAAGATCCCAAATGCCAAATAAGGTAGGAGTCTGATGGCTAGGATAATGTTAAGATCCCAAATGCCAAATAAGGTAGAAGTCTGATGGCTAGGATAATGTTAAGATCCCAAATGCCAAATAAGGTAGCAGTTTGATGGCTAGGAAAATGTTAAGATCCCAAATGCCAAATAAGGTAGCAGTTTAATGGCTAGGATAATGTTAAGATCCCAAATGCCAAATAAGGTAGCAGTCTGATGGCTAGGATAATGTTAAGATCCCAAATGCCAAATAAAGTAGAAGTCTGATGGCTAGGATAATGTTAAGATCCCAAATGCCAAATAAGGTAGCAGTCTGATGGCTAGGATAATGTTAAGATCCCAAATGCCAAATAAGGTAGCAGTCTGATGGTTAGGGCAATGCTAAGATGCAAAATGCCAAATAAGGTAGCAGTCTAATGGTTAGGATAATGTTAAGATGTTAAGATGCTAACATGCCAAATAAGGTAGCAGTCTGATGGCTAGGATAATGTTAAGATCCCAAATGCCAAATAAGGTAGGAGTCTGATGGCTAGGATAATGTTAAGATCCCAAATGCCAAATAAAGTAGAAGTCTGATGGCTAGGATAATGTTAAGATCCCAAATGCCAAATAAGGTAGAAGTCTGATGGCTAGGACAATGCTAAGATGCCAAATGTCAATTAAGGTAGCATTTTGATGGTTAGGACAATGCTAAGATGCCAAATGTCAATTAAGGTAGCATTTTGATGGTTAGGACAATGCTAAGATGCCAAGTGCCAAATTAAACACCAAGCAAATAACTTTGATATTTATACATCAGTACTTTTAAATATAAAATAAGGATAAACATGAACTCAATTGTCAATTTAAAAATGAAATATTCTCATATACCAGGCTATAGTTGTCCATAACCACATGCAGTCTTCTAGGAATGAAGGTTGTACAGTGATGAGTAACTGAAGTGGCAAGCAAACATGAACCAAGTTTTCTCAATATAAAGTTTTAGTGATATAATTTTCAGTTGTTCTAAATCTACTTTAAAAGGTATTGAACACATTTGTATTTTTAGCATTATTGGTAAATTAAATTGATGCATGGAGAAATGTGCAGTACACATAATTCTCAACTTTGACCATGAGAAAACTGTTTGTGAAAATAAAAGAACAGGTCCGAAAAATTAGGTTATTCCCTAATATCAGCCACTTTAGTGTATCATACATGACCTAGATAATACAGAGCTTGGAAGTAGGCTACTACCTTCTGCCCTGTAAATATGGCACCAGGGTTGAATGTGTTAATAATGTTATTGGACACAATTAGACACAAAGACACAGTGAGATCCTTACGCTCTTCTTCTGATAATCATATACTCATTGTTCCCAAGGTGAAAACAAAGTCATATGGACAATGTTCGTTTGCACACCAGGGCCCGGCGACATGGAACGAATTGCCCATTGAAATTAGACACAGAGACACAGTGGTCCCTTTTAAGAGTGCTCTTAAGACTCACCTGTTTCAACTGCAGGGACAAACTTAGCAACCTAATCATGTTTTGTATCTTATATGTTTTTGGCATGTTTTTATGTTTTCCAATTTCATTGTTTTTATCATTTGTTATTCTGTAGTGTCGTCATATCATTATTGATGGTGTAAAGTGCTTAGAGCTTCGAAAGATTAGGCGCTATACAATGTCATCATTATTATTATTATTATTATTATTATTATTATTATTATTATTATTATTATTATTATTATTATTATATGACTGGAAAATTGTTAAATCTTAACTAAAAATCCAAATCACACACACACACACACACACACACACACACACACACACACACACACACACACACACACACACACACACACACACACACACACACACACACACACACACACACATACACACACACAGAGGCAGATTGGTTACTGATCAGTTTGTTAGGATTAGTACAAACAACATTGATTCAGAACTGTCAATGCATGATGTACTGGCAAATCAGTGTCTATCATAGAACTGTCAATGCATAATGTACTGGCAAATCAGTGTCTATCATAGAACTGTCAATGCATAATGTACTGGCAAATCCATGTCTATCATAGAACTATCAATGCATAATGTACTGGCAAATCAGTGTCTATCATAGAACTGTCAATGCATAATGTACTGGCAAATCCATGTCTATCATAGAACTATCAATGCATAATGTACTGGCAAATCAATGTCTATCATAGAACTGTCAATGCAAAATGTACTGGCAAATCCATGTCTATCATAGAACTGTCAATGCATAATGTACTGGCAAATCAGTCTCTATCATAGAACTGTCAATGCAAAATGTACTGGCAAATCCATGTCTATCATAGAACTGTCAATGCATAATGTACTGGCAAATCAGTGTTTATCATAGAACTGTCAATGCATAATGTACTGGCAAATCAGTCTCTATCATAGAACTGTCAATGCATAATGTACTGGCAAATCAGTGTCTATCATAGAACTGTCAATGCATAATGTACTGCCAAATCAGTGTCTATCATAGAACTGTCAATGCATAATATACTGGCAAATCAGTGTCTATCATAGAACTGTCAATGCATAATGTACTGGCAAATCAGTGTCTATCATAGAACTGTCAATGCATAATGTACTGGCAAATCAGTGTCTATCATATAACTGTCAATGCATAATATACTGGCAAATCAATGTCTATCATATAGCTGTCAATGCATAATGTACTGGCAAATCCATGTCTCTCATAGAACTGTGAATGCATAATGTACTGGCAAATCAATGTCTATCATATAGCTGTCAATGCATAATGTACTGGCAAATCAGTGTCTATCATATAGCTGTCAATGCATAATGTACTGGCAAATCCATGTCTCTCATAGAACTGTGAATGCATAATGTACTGGCAAATCAATGTCTATCATATAGCTGTCAATGCATAATGTACTGGCAAATCAGTGTCTATCATATAGCTGTCAATGCATAATGTACTGGCAAATCAGTTTCTATCATAGAACTCTTACATAAACCTCAACCTGCCAGTACATGTATGTCTGGGTCATTTGCAGTTGGGGATTACATGTGTATATATATGGTAGTTAAAGCAATGCAAGAGGTGGAACTTCTTGGTGCCAAATGGAATGAGTTACTCTGGAATTTGATACTATGAGTGGGCTTCTAGTGGGGTCAGATAATTACCATTCCATCCATTCCAAAGCTTTTAAAGTAATAAGACTGCATTGTCATTTACGTTCATTTATTCATAGGTGGAGAAGGTTATGAAAAAATATTAAATGAATAATTTGCAGTTTGCTACAAATTGTTTTTCATGTGGTGAAATCATATACATGTCTGGCCCAACTTTAAATCTTTTTTATTTGCTTATTCAACAAAACAAAACTTAATTCATACAACTTTCATAACATTTCATTTTATGACAACTTGAATTATTTGATCTAAAATTGTTATTTGAAAAAGTTGCATTTGTTTTGTTTTAAAATTTACTTTTGTACATTACACTGTCAACATTGTATAATGAAATATGCAAACTACCCTAAGATGATAGGTTGTAACTAAAGAAAGTCCCTAAGCTGATAGGTTGCAATAAAAGCATGGGCCCTAACTTGACATGATGTAAGGCCCAAAGTTGATATGATGTAAGGCCCAAAGTATATATGATGTAAGGCCCAAAGTTGATATGGTGTAATAAAAAGCAAGGGCCCTAAGCTGATAGGTTGCAATAAAAGCATGGGCCTTAAGTTGATATGATGTAATAAAAGTAAGGCTGTAAGTTGATATATTTTAAGACAATCAAGGCCTTAACTTCATATGTTGTAATAAAAGTAAGACCCTAAGTTGAAATGATGTATTAAAAGCATGGGTTCTAAGTTGATATGATGTAATAAAAGCAAGACCCAAAGTTGATATTATGTAATAAAGGAAAGGCTGTAAGTTGATACATTGTAATACAATCAAGGCCTTAACTTTATTTGTTGTAATAAAAGCAAGACCCTAATTTAATATGTTGTAATACAGGCAACTTGTTGCTGCAAGTGAATACACTACTCAGTACTGTGTCATCTTATTGCAAATTCCTTTCTTTAAAATATCAGTTATTTTCTTCGGCTGAGAATGAACTGAATTTACTTTGAAATTTTGTCAAAATTCATTAAGTAATTTTTTTTTAAAAATTTGCTTAGATTTTAGAAGCAGAAAATATGAAATTATTAAAATCAGATTTCACATACATGTACCAATGTAGTTCAGAACATGCTAAATGGAAACTCTGCAGCAACGTTTTGACAATAGACATTATTCATTGGGTAGAAGTAATGTGAGTTGTGTATTGGCAAATACATTACCCCCCCCCCCCCATTTGTTTATGTTGACTATTGATTTCTGCAAACCTAACAAAGCAAGAATGCATACCAGGTCTTAATCACTAATATTTAAAATAAGAGAATTTATTCAGTTTTCAGTACACAAGAATAATGGTCTTGACATGAAGCAAAGGACAGCACTGATCATATGAATTAAAAAATCCAAAGCTTGTGTATTGTTGAGTCATGGGACAATTATGCCTTATATCCTGTTATCATATTTAACATTTGTAGTAAGGCCTGAAATTTGAATTGAACCTGACATGCTGTTGTCCCTTTTAGCATTGTGACAATTTAAAACTGGTAATATTCTTATTATAGTTAGATATTCTAGCCCTGTAATCAAACACTGCTATTCATGTCTCATGTTTCCTCTTACAACAGAAATACTATACCAGTAGAAATCAGGGGATGAATTGTTTGGGTCAAGATTGGTTGGTTGATTTTCTCCATGATCCAGCTGTTAAGCCTATATCACTGATAATTTGCAGTATGAAAGGTGAATGTTGTGTTGCTCAATAACAAATGACTGCTGACTGGTTTTATATTTTTTTTAAATATTAATGGGTTAATAATTTAAAACAAATGATCTTGAATACATTCAATAGTTATTGGGTTAATAATTTATCACAAATGAATACATTCAATAGTTATTGGGTTAATACTTTATCACAAATGAATACATTCAATAGTTATTGTGTTAATAATTTATCACAAATGAATACATTCAATAGTTATTGGGTTAATAATTTATCACAAATGAATACATTCAATAGTTATTGGGTTAATAATTTATCACAAATGAATACATTCAATAGTTATTGGGTTAATAATTTATCACAAATGAATACTTTCAATAGTTATTGGGTTAATAATTTATCACAAATGAATACATTCAATAGTTATTGGGTTAATAATTTATCACAAATGAATAAATTCAATAGATATTGGGTTAATAATTTATCACAAATTCAATATGTATTGGGTTCTTGTAACTTAAATAGAACTCTCCATAGTTTACAATGTTCTTGCTTACTGAGGACCTTATTTTTCAGTCCTGGCTTTTCAGTTTTCAAAGTTACGAGTGTGTGTAGGACTATATAATGGACACCCAATTTCAAGCCCACATTAGCAGTAGGTGGGATATAGGAATCACTATTACAACATCACATTAGCATTAGGTGGAATATAGCAATCACTATTACAACATCACATTAGCAGGATGTGGGATATAGCAATCACTATTACGACATCACATTAGCAGGATGTGGGATATAGCAGTCACTATTATGACATCACATTAGCAAAATGTGGGATATAGCAATCACTATTACGACATCACATTAGCAGGATGTGGGATATAGCAGTCACTATTACGACATCACATTAGCAAAATGTGGGATATAGCAATCACTATTATGACATCACATTAGCATTAGGTGGAATATAGCAGTCACTATTACGACATCACATTAGCAAGATGTGGGATATAGCAGTCACTATTATGACATCACATTAGCAGGAGGTGGAATATAGCAGTCACTATTACGACATCACATTAGCAAGATGTGGGATATAGCAGTCACTATTATGACATCACATTAGCAGGAGGGGGGATATAGCAATCACTATTATGACATCACATTAGCAGGAGGTGGAATATAGCAATCAGTATTATGACATCACATTAGCAGGAGGTGGAATATAGCAATCAGTATTACGACATCACATTAGCAGGAGGTGGAATATAGCAGTCACTATTACGACATCACATTAGAAAGATGTGGGATATAGCAGTCACTATTACGACATCACATTAGCAGGAGGTGGGATATAGCAATCAGTATTATGACATCACATTAGCAGGAGGTTGGATATAGCAATCACTATTACGACATCACATTAGCAGGAGGTGGAATATAGCAATCAGTATTATGACATCACATTAGCAGGAGGTGGGATATAGCAGTCACTATTATGACATCACATTAGCAGGAGGTGGGATATAGCAATCACTATTATGACATCACATTAGCAGGAGGTGGAATATAGCAATCACTATTATGACATCACATTAGCAGGAGGTGGAATATAGCAATCACAATTCTGACATTGCTGGTATCAGCAGTCTGTTAAATCTATGGTTAAAGTTTTTCATTTGCATATATTTCCCAAACACTAAACCATCATATTTGGAATGAGTTATTATGAAGTTAAGATGATACATAATGAGTTATTATGAAGTTAAGATGATACATAATGAGTTATTATGAAGTTAAGATGATACATGAGTTATTATGAAGTTAAGATGATACATGAGTTATTATGAAGTTAAGATGATACATGAGTTATTATGAAGTTAAGATGATACATAATGAGTTATTATGAAGTTAACATGATACATGAGTTATGAAGTTAAGATTATACATGAGTTATTATGAAGTTAAGATGATACATAATGAGTTATTATGAAGTTAAGATGATATATAATGAGTTATTATGAAGTTAAGATGATACATAATGAGTTATTATGAAGTTAAGATGATACATAATGAGTTATTATGAAGTTAAGATGATACATAATGAGTTATTATGAAGTTAAGATGATACATAATGAGTTATTATGACTTGAATATTGGTCCATCAGCATGTTGAAAATGTACCCCTATGGACTTGAATATTGGTCCATCAGCATGTTGAAAATGTACCCCTATGGACTTGAATATTAATCCATCAGCATGTTGAAAATGTACCCATATGGACTTGAATATTGGTCCATCAGCATGTTGAAAATGTACCCCTATGGACTTGAATATTGGTCCATCAGCATGTTGAAAATGTACCCCTATGGACTTGAATATTAATCCATCAGCATGTTGAAAATGTACCCATATGGACTTGAATATTAATCCATCAGCATGTTGAAAATGTACCCATATGGACTTGAATATTGGTCCATCAGCATGTTGAAAATGTACCCATATGGACTTGAATATTGGTCCATCAGCATGTTGAAAATATACCCCTATGGACTTGAATATTGGTACATAGCATGTTGAAAATGTACCCACAATACGGACTTATATGTTGAAGTAAAATGTTTAGTAGGTGAATGGTTTATAAGAATCCTAAGTTTACTTCATTTAGGTTTTACATTTTCTATTGATCATATTATAATGCAAACTAATAATTATTGGTCAAATATAGGTACTTAAAATTAACAAAGTTAAACAGATTATGTCATCTAATCAGCTGATACATTGCATGATAGTAGATTAGGGCCAATGTTGTTTGCAGTGTGATACATTGCATGATAGTAGATTGGGGCCAATGTTGTTTGCAGTGTGATACATTGCATGATAGTAGATTGGGGCCAATGTTGTTTGCAGTGTGATACATTGCATGATAGTAGATTGGGGCCAATGTTGTTTGCAGTGTGATACATTGCATGATAGTAGATTGGGGCCAATGTTGTTTGCAGTGTGATACATTGCATGATAGTAGATTGGGGCCAATGTTGTTTGCAGTGTGATACATTGCATGATAGTAGATTGGGGCCAATGTTGTTTGCAGTGTGATACATTTCATGATAGTAGATTGGGGCCAATGTTGTTTGCAGTGTGATACATTGCATGATAGTAGATTGGGGCCAATGTTGTTTGCAGTGTGATACACTGCATGATAGTAGATTGGGGCCAATGTTGTTTGCAGTGTGATACACTGCATGATAGTAGATTAGGGCCAATGTTGTTTGCAGTGTAATACATTTCATGATAGTAGATTGGGGCCAATGTTGTTTGCAGTGTGATACATTTCATGATAGGAGATTGGGGCCAATGTTGCTTGTGGCTCAACTTATATGAGAGTATATACAGTACTTGGTGGAAAATCCAGTTTGCTATTTAGTTTGCTATTTATGTCACTCTCATTTAACTTGTAAAAATTGTTGCGTACCTTATATACATGCTTATAATTTGGGTCCAACTGCAAAGAAAATAGACTCTGAACTGCCATCACATAATACACTGCCAGATCATCATCATCATCATCATCATCATCATCATCATCATCATCATCATCATCATCATCATCATAATCATCATCATCAGTCTCTTGACCTAGTGTGGTCGTCAAGGCACTGAGCTGCTGCACATCTGTTCAGTTCCCTCTACTTGTCTCGATCATGTACCAATGCCTGTGTGTCCACAAAACTTTTCCTGGTCCATTCTATGATTTTGTCTGTCTACTATTTTTTTCTCTGTCTACCTCTCCTTCTGCCACCCTGGATGCTGCCCTGCAGTATAATTGACTCTGGTGACGTGGCCATACCATTGCAGCTTTCTCTTTTTGATGGTGGTGAGAAGGTATTCATATTGGCCTACTTTGCACCTGATGGTGTTACGCACTTCTTCATAAATTGTGATGTGATCTATGTAAGAGATGCCAAGAATGGATCTATACATCTCATTTCAAGTGCCTGGATTCATCATTGTAATTCTAATGTCAAGACCTCACATGAATACAAAAAGATTGAGATAACTAGTGCTCTCAATAGTCTGATTTTAGTTTTCAGACAGATAGTTTTGTCTCTCCAGATGGGTCTTAGCTTTGACATAGCTGCCATTGTTTGTGCTGCTCATGACGAAATTTCTGCTTTTGATTTCTTCTGTGATGATGGAACCAAGATATTTCAACTGGCTCACTGTTTCCATTTCCTGTCATCTGATTTTAATCTTGGCTGAGGTTTGCTTGCCATTATTTGTTATCAGCTTTGTCTTCTCAGCACTTATCTCTATGTACTAAGGTGGCAAGCTAATCTTCATTGCCTGCCAGCCCATCAATGTCATCTGCCTGGCAGCCCATCAATGTCATCTGCCTGCCAGACCATCAATGTCATCTGCCTGCCAGACCATCAATGTCATCTGCAAAGCAGAGGTTGGTGATGTTACACCCTCAAATGTTGATTGTCCCACAGTGAATTTCCAGGGCTTCACTCATGATGCACTCTAAATAGATGTTGAAAAGTGTGGGTGACAGGACATACTCTGACTGTTGTCTCGGACCAGTCCCCCACAGAACCTTGAGCAATTACTGCACTAGATTAGGACCTTTATTATACTAACCCCAAATTGTTTTTGTAGAAACAGATCAGCTGGTGTTTTAAGCAATAGCAGATCATGGTCTATGTATTAGCAGATCATGGTCTATGTATTAGCAGATCATGGTCTATGCAATAGCAGATCATGGTCTATGTATTAGCAGATCATGGTCTATGCAATAGCAGATCATGGTCTATGCAATAGCAGATCATGGTCTATGCAATAGCAGATCATGGTCTATGTATTAGCAGATCATGGTCTATGTATTAGCAGATCATGGTCTATGTATTAGCAGATCATGGTCTATGCAATAGCAGATCATGGTCTATGCAATAGCAGATCATGGTCAATGCAATAGCAGATAATGGTCTATGCAATAGCAGATCATGGTCTATGTATTAGCAGATCATGGTCTATGTATTAGCAGATCATGGTCTATGCAATAGCAGATCATGGTCTATGTATTAGCAGATCATGGTCTATGCAATAGTAGATCATGGTCTATGAAATAGTGGATCATGGTCTATGCAATAGCAGATCATGGTCTATGCAATAGCAGATCATGGTCTATGCAATAGCAGATCATGGTCTATGTATTAGCAGATCATGGTCTATGCAATAGTGGATCATGGTCTATGTATTAGCAGATCATGGTCTATGCAATAGCAGATCATGGTCTATGCAAAAGCAGATCATGCTATATGCAATAGCAGATCATGGTCTATGTATTAGCAGATCATGGTCTATGCAATAGCAGATCATGGTCTATGCAATACCAGATCATGGTCTATGCAATAGCAGATCATGGTCTATGCAATAGCAGATCATGGTCTATGCAATAGCAGATCATGGTCTATGTATTAGCAGATCATGGTCTATGTATTAGCAGATCATGGTCTATGCAATAGCAGATCATGGTCTATGCAATAGTAGATCATGGTCTATGCAATAGCAGATCATGGTCTATGCAATAGCAGATCATGGTCTATGCAATAGCAGATCATGGTCTATGTAATAGCAGATCATGGTCTATGTATTAGCAGATCATGGTCTATGCAATAGCAGATCATGGTCTATGCAATATTAGATCATGGTCTATGCAATAGCAGATCATGGTCTATGCAATAGCAAATCATGGTCTATGCAATAGCAGATCATGGTCTATGTATTAGCAGATCATGGTCTATGCAATAGTAGATCATGGTCTATGCAATAGCAGATCATGGTCTATGCAATAGCAGATCATGGTCTATGCAATAGCAGATCATGGTCTATGCAATAGCAGATCATGGTCTATGCAATAGTAGATCATGGTCTATGCAATAGTAGATCATGGTCTATGTATTAGCAGATCATGGTCTATGCAATAGTAGATCATGGTCTATGCAATAGCAGATCATGGTCTATGCATAGATCATGGTCTATGCAAAAGCAGATCATGGTCTGTGTATTACCAGATCATGGTCTATGCAATAGTAGATCATGGTCTATGCAATAGTAGATCATGGTCTATGCAATAGTAGATCATGGTCTTTGCAATAGCAGATCATGGTCTATGCAATAGCAGATCATGGTCTATGTATTAGCAGATCATGGTCTATGCAGTAGTAGATCATGGTTTATGTAATAGCAGATCATGGTCTATGCAATAGTAGATCATGGTCTATGTATTAGCAGATCATGGTCTATGCAATAGTAGATCATGGTCTATGCAAGACCAGATCATGTTCTGTGCAATAGCAGATGGAACTGACTTGAGTATATATGGTATTGCATTTGCACTTGATTGTTCATTAGGTATTGAGTATTATCAGATTTTAATTGTTCATTAGGTATTGAGTATTATCAGATTTTGATTGTTCGTTAGGTATTGAGTATTATCAGATTTCAAAACTGAGATCCATATTCCTTAAACAATTTTTATTAAATATATTCATACAATTTCAGACAGTACATCCCTGTTTATTTAAAAGAAAATCAGATGCCCATATGTATGTACATACATACATACATACATACATACATACATACATACATACATACATACATACATACATACATACATACATACATACATGCATGCATGCATCCATGCATGCATTTTAAAAGCTATGTATGTATGTATGTATGCATGCATGCATGCATACATACATACATACATAGCTTTTAAAATGTATCTTGCAAAAACTTGTCCTACAATGACAAAATGTAGAAATGGTCAAGTTAACAGTCTAAATGAACTGTTTAAGAGCAGCTTGACCATTGGTTTTTGGCTTTGTTTTAGGAAGGGGGTGATTGATTATAACGGAGTTGTGATTTTTATGAAATTGAACCCAGTTTCTTTTACTCCAAAGTAAATAAGTTAGCAAACCGTTCCAAGTAACATGGTGGCTCAGTGATAAGGTTGTGGCTTTGCAGAATGTTGCAGGTTCCACCCTGCCCAGATCAGGCCCAGAGATCCGAAGCCATTGAGAGTCTCTGGGAAAGTCATTGAAATTGCCTTGGTATGATGCAGTGTTTGTGTTGTAGCATTACATGAAGTCATTTTTTTATTCAAAGTTCCCTAAACCTAAAAGTTTGATTCTTGAAGTTTGTCCAGTTCATGGAGGTGGCCAGTATACACGGGTTTACCACAATATTTGCATAAGTTGAGTCCATCTGTTAACTATATAGACCCCAATTTGCCATTTCATTATGTAATGGCAGATCTGAGTCTATGAAGTTTCTTGGGAGTAAGCAATGGAACAAGCAACATAGAATATAATCTGCTAGCTTGAACCCATGACCTTGTGCTTCTAATAGGCAGACACTCTAACCACAAGGCCACTGGAGTGGTTGAAGTATACATTGTTGGATATGATGTTATCCAATGG
Source organism: Unio pictorum (assembly GCA_030141615.1). Taxonomy (NCBI): domain Eukaryota; kingdom Metazoa; phylum Mollusca; class Bivalvia; order Unionida; family Unionidae; genus Unio; species Unio pictorum. The sequence continues at coordinate 873,276 of JARLTB010000003.1, forward strand.
GAGAGATAGGTGTAGAGTATACATTGTTGGAGATAATGTTATCCATTGAAAATGAGAGATGCAGAGTGTGCATTTTTGGAGATAATGTTATCCATTGGAAATGAGAGATGCAGAGTGTGCATTGTTGGAGATAATGTTATCCATCAAAAATGAGAGATGCAGAGTGTGCATTGTTGGAGATATTTTTATCCATGGTGAGTTAGAGGATAAATAGGATTAAAATATTTCAGGGATGTAATAGACTTAATTCTGGATGTAATAAATTTAATTCTGGATGTAATAGATTTAAATCTGGATGTAATAGATTTAATTCTGGATGTAATAGATTTAATTCTGGATGGAATATATTTATATCTGGAATGCTGGATAATTTGAAATTCATTGCCTGGCTTTTTTATATTGTTTACAACTAATCTTAAGATATAGTGGATTATGGTGACAAACACCATCATGAATATATTTCCTTTTGTTATTTTGCTGGGATTATATATTTGTCACTATGTGAATATACTTTATGATTAATGTATTATTGATATGTAGTTTTACCTGGATTGTAAATAATGGTACATCAGTCTTTGGAATTTTACCTTTTAAAGTAATAGTCACTGTTGATCTAATGCACAAGATACAGCAATGACACCTGTTGATAGGGCCATAAAAAGTCTATGTTAATGGCTCAGGTGTTTTCCAGATTTGCTATAAACAGTCCCCCATGTGTAACCACACAAAAAACAAAAGTACATTGACAACAATAACAACCCAAAAGTAATAATTATGGTATTTTAGTAGCAATATTAGTAAAAGTGATTGGTGTTATGGTAGAGTAGTAGTTACAGGTGCTCCGCAAATTATCATCCTGGTTTTTCTAAGCTAATATACTATAAAACAGAAAGAACTATTTATGGGTTTATATACGGTATATACGATATATGGTGAGATTAGATTAACCACAGGTTATCTATAAATTGTAATAAAATATTCCACAGGAATGATTTGCGATTTATATAATGTCAGCTGGGTCCATAAAAGTTCCATATTGCTAAGACTGTATTTATCTTCCAAAAACCTAAACAAAATGCAAGTCATGTTCTCATTGCACAGCATGTATAGATCAATTATTGGTAACTTAGAATATGATTTGTATTGACTTTTGTATTGGTAGTTTTATTATCAATAACCAGAAATTGATAAGATATTTTATATCCTACCCAGCTGATAGCAAACTTCTATTTGGCAGGAGATTCTATTTTGAGTGGCGTTGCAAATTGAATGTGTTCCGAGTTACTAAAACTGGAATCCCCTTGTACAAAAGAAATTCTCCCACCCACATCCGCATCAATCATTTTCCATCTGATGGGTATTCCATTTTCAAGAGTGGTTTTTTGGGGGAATCATCTACTATAAGAACTTGGTTTTAAGTCATCCACAATGCTAACAGCACAGACCTGGATCTGCTGTCACATAATGCACTGGCAGATATCAGGGTCTTTGGAGTTTGTTAATAGTAATCAGAAGAGCTGATACACTGGCAGATATCAGGGTCTTTGGAGTTAGTAGTAATCAGAAGAGCTGATACACTGGCAGATATCAGGGTCTTTGGAGTTTGTTAGTAGTAATCAGAAGAGCTTACACTGGCAGATATCAGGGTCTTTGGAGTTTGTTAGTAGTAATCAGAAGAGCTTACACTGGCAGATATCAGGGTCTTTGGAGTTTGTTAGTAGTAATCAGAAGAGCTGATACACTGGCAGATATCAGGGTCTTTGGATATAGACCCTGATCTTCCAGTCCATTATATTGTCTAGCTTATTATTTTGTCTAGCTTATTATATTGTCTAGCTTATTATATTGTCTAGCTTATTTTGAACAATGACCAATGAAATCCTTGAGCTGAAAAAACAAAGACTACAAAAAGAATGGGACCCAACTTGAGTTCTGATAATCTAATGAAACTATCATAAGTTAAAAACTAGGTACTGATAGCAGTTCCAAAACTTACAACAAACTTGAGATTGTAAAGAATAGTTTAAAATATTTTTTTTGTATAGGCCACAAAAACAAGTCACATATTACACTTGAACAAAATAAAATATTACATGCCTCTCAGTGAAAAAACACTCAATATTAGATGCCCTCAGTATAAAACACACTCAATATTAGATGCCCTCAGTATAAAACACACTCAATATTAGATGACCTCAGTATAAAACACACTCCATATTAGATGCCCTCAGTATAAAACACACTCAATATTAGATGCCCTCAGTATAAAACACACTCCATATTAGATGCCCTCAGTATAAAACACACTCAATATTAGATGCCCTCAGTATAAAACACACTCCATATTAGATGCCCTCAGTATAAAACACACTCAATATTAGATGCCATCAGTATAAAACACACTCAATATTAGATGCCATCAGTATAAAACATACTCAATATTAGATGCCATCAGTATAAAACACAATATTAGATGCCCTCAGTATAAAACACACTCAATATTAGATGCTATAAGTATAAAACACACTCCATATTAGATGCCCTCATTATAAAACATACTCAATATTAGATGCTATAAGTATAAAACACCCAATAATAGATGCCCTCAGTATAAAACACACTCAATATTAGATGCTATAAGTATAAAACACGTAATATTAGATGCCCTCAGTATAAAACACTCAATATTAGATGCCCTCAGTATAAAACACTCAATATTAGATGCCCTCAGTATAAAACACTCAATATTAGATGCCATCAGTATAAAACATACTCAATATTAGATGCCATCAGTATAAAACATACTCAATATTAGATGCCCTCAGTATAAAACACTCAATATTAGATGCCCTCAGTATAAAACACTCAATATTAGATGCCATCAGTATAAAACATACTCAATATTAGATGCCATCAGTATAAAACACTCTCAATATTAGATGCCATCAGTATAAAACATACTCAATATTAGATGCCATCAGTATAAAACACAATATTAGATGCCCTCAGTATAAAACACACTCAATATTAGATGCTATAAGTATAAAACACACTCCATATTAGATGCCCTCATTATAAAACATACTCAATATTAGATGCTATAAGTATAAAACACCCAATAATAGATGCCCTCAGTATAAAACACACTCAATATTAGATGCTATAAGTATAAAACACCCAATATTAGATGCCCTCAGTATAAAACACTCAATGATATCAGTATAAAACACTCAATATAAGATGTCCTTCAGCATAAAATACACTCAGTGTAAGACACACATTTATGTCCATGGATTACCATAATTAAATCACTTTAAACTGAATAATAAGTAATGCTTGGTTTCATGTACCGAAGTATAAAGTGAAAGCACATGTAACACAGTACATTTGTCCCTCATACAATGTTTTAGTAAGTGCCATATCACTGTAATTAAAGTACCGTTACAGTTGTTTTTGATCCCAGTAAGTCATCATTGAACAGCCCTTATCTTTTCTTGAATTACCTACCATGGAATAAATGTTTAATCATGCACATAAAGGTAAACTATTCAGTGTTTTTATATATTTTAGTCAAGATCAATCTGTGCTCAATATCTCTTTATTACTTGTATTTCTTGTAAAGATCGAAGTGCTTAACTGTGTCATTTTGGAAAGAAAAGCATAGCAGCAGTGTTTTGTATGGATGTCCTTTGATATGAATTCTAATTGGTTGAGGTAGGGCAAATTTTATGAGAAGAAATTTTAATAATAATTTTTCTCAACAGTGCACAGAGAATTGAGTCTTTTTTCCTTATGACTTGTCTTATGGATAAGTACAGTATGTACCAATTCATAAGTCATGTCCTGGACCCAGATTTGGCATTTCATAATGCACAGTCAGATAAGGGTCTACCATTGACTGATTACTCCTAAGAAATTGCATAGACCCAAATGATAATGCAGTGACAGATCTGGTACAGTTTGAAGTTGGACTTAACTTGCAAGTACATATACACATATACATATACATATACATATACATATACATATACATATACATACATATACATATACATATACATATACATACACATATACATATACATATACGCATACGCATATACATATACATATACATATACACATAGACATATACATAGACATATACATATACATATACATATACATATACATATACATATACATATACATATACATATACATACATATACATATACATATACATATACATATACATATACATATACAGTACTGTGTTTAGGAGATATTGTTACTGTAGGTTTAACACCATTTTTCAGCACAACATAGTCTTTACATGGCGGCCAGTCTAAATGGTGGAGGAAGTACAATGGGAAAACCCCGGAAATAACCACCGACCCATGAGAAGTTATGGGAGAAATGGAGTGATGCACATTAGCATCACTGTATACAAAGCATGACTTGCAGATAAAACTCTGGTAGAGTTAGCGCTTTATATGGCTCTTTGCTGTTTTTTGGCTGGTGTTATTTAGTAGTAGTATTATTTGGCAGTTGGTTGTTAACTACTAGAAAATGAATTTGAACTTTGTTTCATGCATTTCGTCTCATCAGGATGTAAATTCCCTGATCCAAAACAATAGTTGTGCAACAAATTTGATGTAGTTCATGTCATTTTTAGTTACTGCAATACTCATATGGAGTAGTTCATGTCATATTTAGTTACTGCAATACTCATATGGTGTAGTTCATATCTTATTTAGTTACTGCAATACTAATATGGAGTAGTTCATGTCATATTTAGTTACTGCAATGTTCATATGGAGTAGTTCATATCTTATTTAGTTACTGCAATACTCATATGGAGTAGTTCATGTCATATTTAGTTACTGCAATACTCATATGGTGTAGTTCATGTCATATTTAGTTACTGCAATACTCATATGGAGTAGTTCATATCTTATTTAGTTACTGCAATACTCATATGGAGTAGTTCATGTCATATTTAGTTACTGCAATGTTCATATGGAGTAGTTCATATCTTATTTAGTTACTGCAATACTCATATGGAGTAGTTCATATCTTATTTAGTTACTGCAATACTCATATGGAGTAGTTCATGTCATATTTAGTTACTGCAATACTCATATGGTGTAGTTCATGTCATATTTAGTTACTGCAATACTCATATGGAGTAGTTCATGTCATATTCAGTTACTGCAATACTCATATGGAGTAGTTCATATCTTATTTAGTTACTGCAATACTCATATGGAGTAGTTCATGTCATATTTAGTTACTGCAATACTCATATGGTGTAGTTCATATCTTATTTAGTTACTGCAATACTCATATGGAGTAGTTCATGTCATATTTAGTTACTGCAATGTTCATATGGAGTAGTTCATATCTTATTTAGTTACTGCAATACTCATATGGAGTAGTTCATGTCATATTTAGTTACTGCAATACTCATATGGTGTAGTTCATGTCATATTTAGTTACTGCAATACTCATATGGAGTAGTTCATATCTTATTTAGTTACTGCAATACTCATATGGAGTAGTTCATGTCATATTTAGTTACTGCAATGTTCATATGGAGTAGTTCATATCTTATTTAGTTACTGCAATACTCATATGGAGTAGTTCATATCTTATTTAGTTACTGCAATACTCATATGGAGTAGTTCATGTCATATTTAGTTACTGCAATACTCATATGGTGTAGTTCATGTCATATTTAGTTACTGCAATACTCATATGGAGTAGTTCATGTCATATTCAGTTACTGCAATACTCATATGGAGTAGTTCATATCTTATTTAGTTACTGCAATACTCATATGGAGTAGTTCATGTCATATTTAGTTACTGCAATACTCATATGGAGTAGTTCATGTCATATTTAGTTACTGCAATACTCATATGGAGTAGTTCATGTCATATTTAGTTACTGCAATACTCATATGGAGTAGTTCATGTCATATTTAGTTACTGCAATACTCATATGGAGTAGTTCATGTCATATTCAGTTACTGCAATACTCATATGGAGTAGTTCATGTCATATTCAGTTACTGCAATACTCATATGGAGTAGTTCATGTCATATTCAGTTACTGCAATGTTCATATGGAGTAGTTCATGTCATATTTAGTTACTGCAATACTCATATGGAGTAGTTCATGTCATATTCAGTTACTGCAATACTCATATGGAGTAGTTCATGTCATATTTAGTTACTGCAATACTCATATGGAGTAGTTCATGTCATATTCAGTTACTGCAATACTCATATGGAGTAGTTCATGTCCCAGAAATATAAATAATTTTATATCCTTTAGTTTATCACATTTGGTAGAAAGTTTTTTGTTTTTTTTTATTTCATTGGAACTATTAGTTTATTGGAGAAAAGTTTATTTAACACATTAATGAGACTTCCATTAAATAATAGATCACATTGATTAACACGACTAGTTTTGTCAGGAAGCTTTATACGTTACGGATGGCTTTCTGAGCAAAAGAGAAAACCCTGTAAGGCAGAATGTCTTACAGGTATTGATCTTGATTTGAAAAACAATAGTACCACTAAACTGACCTCAGAAAGTTCTCACATTCAAATCTATATTCTACCAATTATGCCTAGAAAGTAAATATTATTTTGGTATACTGGTAATTGTTGAAATAAATTAAAACCAAATATATGTTTCTGTTAACACCGTACAATAAGAAATAGGAAAGATAGATTTGCATATATTTTAATTTGTCTTTTGATTGAAATAGGCCATGTTTGTATCAGCATAGGGTATACATTTTCCTGTATGAAATGCATATTGTTTTCAAAAATTACCCTAATCTTTCACAAAATTTTCCTCTTTTGGCTATAATTAGTTTTAAATGCTTGTTTGGTAGTTAAAATTAGTTTAGGTTATTTAACATAAACACATATTTGGGGCTGGACAAATATTTTATACTAATCTTGTATTGGATTAAGAGAAAAGAAATTTAAGAAGGACTTTTTCTAACATGAGTTCATTGACATCACCAGACTTGCAAGATGTATCCAACCTTATTTACAAACATGCATGAGAAGTGGAGAATTTATTTGAAAATTTACTTTGAATTTTATTAAGAAAAACAAGGACTGTAATAAATTAAAATGTATCATGATATTGAAACTTGCTTACAATATTGTTGCAATAAAATTATGTGATATTGAAACATTTTTACAATATCATTGTGATAAATTAAATGTACCATGATATTGAAACTTGTTTACAATAATGTGTGATACATTAAAATGTACCATGATATTGAAACTTGTTTACAATAATGTGTGATACATTAAAATGTACCATGATATTGAAACTTGTTTACAATATTGTTTACAATATTGTTGTGAAAATATCATGATATTCAAACTGTTCTTCAGAAAACACTGCCAAGGTTTTAGCTGATTGTCCAATGATTGCTCTTTGTCGACTTTTATGTATGACAAACATGTATCATGAAATATACTCATTCTAGATAAATCTATCCTATGCAATTATTACTCCCTAAATAAATCTATCCTATGCAATTATTACTCTCTAGATAATCTATCCTATGCAATTATTACTCTCTAGATAAATCTATCCTATGCAATTAGTACTCTCTAGATAAATCTATCCTATGCAATTATTACTCTCTATATAAATCTATCCTATGCAGTTATTACTCTCTAGATAAATCTATCCTATGCAATTATTACTCTCTAGATAAATCTATCCTATGCAATTATTACTCTCTAGATAAATCTATCCTATGCAATTATTACTCTCTAGATAAATCTATCCTATGCAATTATTACTCTCCAGATAAATCTATCCTATGCAATTATTACTCTCTAGATAAATCTATCCTATGCAATTATTACTCTCTAGATAAATCTATCCTATGCAATTATTACTCTCTAGATAAATCTATCCTATGCAATTATTACTCTCTAGATAAATCTATCCTATGCAATTATTACTCTCTAGATAAATCTATCCTATGCAATTATTACTCTCCAGATAAATCTATCCTATGCAATTATTACTAGATAAATCTATTCTATGCAGTTATTACTCTCTAGATAAATCTATCCTATGCAATTATTACTCTCTAGATAAATCTATCCTATGAAATTATTACTCTCTAGATAAATCTATCCTATGCAATTATTACTCTCCAGATAAATCTATCCTATGCAATTATTACTCTCCAGATAAATCTATCCTATGCAATTATTACTCTCTATATAAATCTATCCTATGCAGTTATTACTCTCTAGATAAATCTATCCTATGCAATTATTACTCTCTAGATAAATCTATCCTATGCAGTTATTACTCTCTAGATAAATATATCCTATGCAATTATTACTCTCCAGATAAATCTATCCTATGCAATTTTTACTCTCCAGATAAATCTATCCTATGCAATTATTACTCTCTATATAAATCTATCCTATGCAGTTATTACTCTCTAGATAAATCTATCCTATGCAATTATTACTCTCTAGATAAATCTATCCTATGCAGTTATTACTCTCTAGATAAATATATCCTATGCAGTTATTACTCTCTAGATAAATCTATCCTACAAAATTAACAAAGGCAATAAACTATAGAATGAGAAAAAAAAACGTTTGTACCAACATACCAACTCTAATTTTGCTTTCAATGTAATCAAAAACTGTAGACCGTGTTGTCTGAAGTGTGAGTTTTTATTATAGTGGTGAACTACAAACTATATGAAGGTAAAAACTATGTCTTAGTTTCTTGCATGAAATCTGAGCTCAAATTTCCTATTGTTCTTTAGTGAAGTAGATGTCTTGTAAGTTAATACAGGGAATTCTTGAACTTCATGAATTTCAAGCTGAAGTTCACTTGAATGTAAAGACAGCTATTGTGTTGAAAAGTTAGTCTAGAAAATGTCCGCAGATGTACAGTATCTTGAGTACATGTCTTTCCAAGGTCAAGAGTTGTTTGATTTTATATGGTGTATAACGAAAGATTTTCTGGGTGATAAGACTAATTATCCATCTCAGTACATGTCAGTAATTGTTTTATTACCTGATTTAATTCACAATATTGAAAATCGACTGATTCACAAAAGTAAAGGTACCATTTCAGCTACAAAACACCATACAAATATGTTGCCATGTCGTGATGGTGTAGTATCATGAATTATCACATGATATATCAACCAATCAAAATGTATCTCCCATTGGAGTCCTGTCATAAAATAATTTCTGAATCAAGTTTTTTTCTTTTGTATTCAACATAATACTTGTCCTGGAATGTCTTGATTTTCTTGGAACTCACCCAATGACTTTTGTCCTTTTTACCACATAACGTTATGGAGTAAATAGGTGAAAATAGGGATCTTGCTTTGTTTTATTTGGTTTTATCATTGAAAATTAAAATTCTATCACTGTAGTAAGAAATGGCAGAATATCACAAGGGTGTCCCCTACCCTACCCAACGTTCCCTCTAAGCTGCATGCGCGCAGCTGCTCATGCATCCTCACGCAGCTGAATTGTCAATTTTTGCTCAATCCAACGTTAAATTTTGCTCGTCTCCATAATGCTTGCACAGTGGAGCGAGCGAGCACTGCACACATATCTACCATTCACTTAGAGGGAATGTTGACCCCACCCCACCCAAGTTGGGAACATAGTATCTGGGTGGATAAGGATGAAATATAAAAATTAGGTTCTTTAATGACTTTCAAAATATTTTACAAATCATACTTGCCTAAACAAAGAAAAGCTAATAATCAACTGGCTCCCATGACTGTAAATATAGCAGTTCCTATGTAATTAAGAAATAAACATTTATTATAAATCCAGCATGGCAAAGATTTAGTGTGACTCCATTTCCAAAGGCAATAAGTAGCATTTCCAAGAACAAAGCCACATAATGTTTAATGCAGTAAATCTCTTCTAATTGACAATTGCAACTCGAATGATCTCCATTTCTTTTTACACATAAAAGTTTACAACTATACTTCAGAACAAATAAAAAAGTTTTTATTTTCAGAAAAAATTTAAAGGTCAGATACATAAAGACTGAACTGTTTGTAAACAAATTTATAATTTAATTTATTTAATTTAATTTAAATATAATTTATATTTAGAGTTTAAATATTCAGGGACCATCCTGTGGTATAGCAAATGTGACTTTGACTTTAGAATAAGATTTGTACTTAACCTTTTTTTATGCTGGATTTACAAAACAAATTTCTGAAATACTTTGGAACTACTGTCCTTACAGTTGCACTGTGATTCCTGCAATATAAAGTTGGAGGAGAATAAATGTATATATATTTATATCATGTTATTGTACAAATATTACAATCATTTCATAGAAATAGACTGGTTTTATATCATCACACTGTATTTGTATATATGAATGCATGGTACGCGGGGGTTTGACCACAGGTGCTTTGACCATAGGTGGTTTGACCATAGGTGGTTTGTCCACAGCGGGGGTTTGATCATAGGTGGTTTGCTCATAGGTGGTTTGACCATAAAGTTGCGTAAAGGGATTATAAGTTGCGGCATTTTATTCACTAAAATTTGTATTGTTGAAGGATTATAAGTTGCATAATGTATATCTTCTTAACTTTATCAATCGTAATCGTAATTATATCTTAAGTTGCGGCACTTAATCCATACATTATTTATTTAACTAAATGACAGATGTGCAATAGCATGCAAATATGTCAGTACACCTGTTTGACCATATGTCTGAACATATGGTAATAGAGGTAGCAACAATCTCGGTTTACGTTGGTACTTTACATGTATTTATGTATAAATACAAGTCATCTAGCCCACCCAAGTCAAAATCATGGAGAATCTTGGAGAGTATAGTACGTCAAAAAGAGGTAATAGAACTTTATTGTATCGCGGACATGAATTTTGGATTCATAGAGAACTGAAGAATGGGTCACGCGTTTGGCGCTGTACGAAGAATCGCACTTGTAAGTGCAAAGCTACAATTGTGGCACGTGATCTTGTAATTGTTGGAAACAAGATTCTTCAACACTCACACGAAGCAAGCATCAAATATTTTCTAGTAGATCTACAGCCTTAATTTGTGAAACGTTGGACTTGTTGCCTAATTTGTGTTCATTTTCTGTTTAATAATAAATCGAGTAGGCCTGGCACCAGCCTTTATGTGGACCGAAAACAAGCTGTTATTGACTTTTATTTATTACATGTTAAATACTAATTAACATTCACTTATTGGCAACTCAAAGGAAACTTGTCACATAAAATTTCATTAATTGATCCATAATTTTAAACTCTAAATAACAGTTTATTATTATTATACAAACCACATGTGGACAAACCACCTATGGACAAACCACCTATGATCAAACCCCCGTTGTGGACAAACCACCTATGGTCAAACCACCTATGGTCAAAGCACCTGTGGTCAAAGCACCTAGACTGGTATTCTACATGTATAATGATGCAATATCTTGCAATAGACTGGTTTTATACTAATGTAACATATTCAATGAAAAAAATTGATTTATTTCAACTAAGCAGCTTTTTTTTTCATAAAAAGCAGCCATTACATTATATCATTGCCAACAATAGAACTTAAAATTGGACCAATGTATGAGCATGTTTAATCGAACAATTAAATAGAACAAATATTTATAAAAAAAGAAGACACTAAAAAAATTGCTTTATTAGAGTATAGAATGCTTGTTTAAAGTTATTTTTATTGCCTATTGAGGATATGGAATAAATATTGATTTCAAAGAAAGGTGGCTTCCTTGAGGATGTAAAACATATGCATAAAGGAAACAAAAAGTCCCATTTTAGTGGTGGTTTTTTTTGTTAGGGGAGATAACTATTATTGGAGATTGCATAGTAACTCATGGTTACTGACACTTGTTTATAAAATCCATTCTAGCACATATCAGAATAATAGAAAAACAGAATGTACATTTAAATGCATTTGTTTGCCCTATTAGCTCCAGTTCAGATAAATCTGCTTTATTCAAATGAAAAATATACTCTATATTTCCAGGAATTTACAAATATCGCAGCTGTTTAACCGTAAGAACTTCTTCATTCCCATCAGAAACTTGTCAAATAAACAAAACTATAGATATGAGATATTTTTTATCTGGATTGAAGACACAATATGTTTGCATGATGGCTGATAATTGTTCTGCTGTTATTGAGTTCTACGTTGGGGATCCTATCTTCAAGGTCAAGGTTACAGGTCAATTTTCAATATTCATCACATTTTGCATTGTGCTCTTTAACTTTCAAGCAATCTACAATTGTGGAACATTTTTATGGTGTGTGTCTTTAGGTTATCACATGCCTTATTTGGTCTCTGGTCTTTTGTTTGAAAAGGCAGGGTTACTTATAAATATTTTTCCCATGTATAATTTCTAAATTCTCTGTTTGTCCAGTAAATTCAGCCAACCTTGTTACAAGGGTCATTGTCAAATTTCAACAGTTTATATAACCTCACCACAGTAGACTGGGACAAATAATTTATATATATAACCTCACCACAGTAGACTGGGACAAATATTTTCTATATATAACCTCACCACAGTAGACTGGGACAAATATTTTCTATATATAACCTCACCACAGTAGACTGGGACACATATTTTCTATATATAACCTCACCACAGTAGACTGGGACAAATATTTTCTATATATAACCTCACCACAGTAGACTGGGACACATATTTTCTATATATAACCTCACCACAGTAGACTGGGACAAATATTTTCTTGGGGTGTTGGGTGCTGTTCTACAGGGTTGAATTTCAGCATTTTTTGGTGTTATGTAAAACTAATGCATTTGCATAATCAATTTTACGAACATATTTAAATATATTTTTTTTATTTACATTTTGCAGAAGATGACAAGACTAAGTATAATAATGGAAAATAGGAGCTTCATGATTGACTGTGGATTACATACTAAACAAGGCATTCAAAGAGAAGACTTGACAGAAAAGAGACATGGATACCAGACAACGTGTTATGTTGCATTTTGCAGAAAATAATATAAATTTTAGTTTTTAAACTTATCACTATTCAGTGTTTTTCAGTGTTTTTATAGATTATTTCTGTTTATTACTTTTCAACATGGATGAAGCTTTCTCTCCAACATAGACAGTCTTTATAAATGGTGAAAGATGACACAGTTCATATTCCCCATCCCCCATACATTATTTTATATTTTGGATCTTTATCAACATCTGCCCTAGGAATATTAAGTTAAAGTTAGATTCATAAAAATTATACTCAAATCTGAGAATGGATCCATATAAATGGAACCAGTCTCAGAATGATTCTATGGCTGATTCCAGTGTTCTGTGTAAAGGTAATGAAAGTGAACAAGAGAGACACAGTCAGTGTGACAATAAAGAGAAAGAATATATACAGTCTCATATAGGTCAAAGAAGGAAGAGCATTACAGGCATTTTGACTGGTTTGCATAGTTCTTTTGATATGACAGATGTTGAAATAACACCTTTTAAAATAGATTCTTTGGTTGCAAGTGAAACATTTATCAAGACAGATAAATCCATATTTTCAGAAGTAGATAATTTGAAAAGAAATGATGTAAGTGATTCTTCTGAAGAAACAGTTCCTGATCAGGCATTGACAACACCAAACAGCAGTACATCATCAGATGTAAAAGCCGACAATGATGGAAATGGTGATACCACAATGGATGCTTTTCAGGAAAATAGGGTCAATTTGACAAGAACTCCATCAAAGAGAAAAGTATTTGTCAAAGCAAGATTATTAGGAGACAATGCTATTGTTGACAAAGCTCAAAGGGAGACACCGCCTTCAGAGAATGAAAGATCCCAAACAAGCCTTGGAATGGTAGGCAGTGAAGAGCATGAAAGATCAATTCAGGAAAATATTAAGCAGTCAAAATCTAGGTCTTATACCCCAGGTTTACCTCCTATTCCACGTTCAAAAACATCTTCCACAAATCGAAGGAATATGAAGCGGATACAAGTTTCTCCTCGAGTGGATTTGCTAATGAATTCAGATCTCTTTAGAAAAAATCTAGAAAGGCATAAAGATTTGTTAAACAGTGTTGGCTACAGTTTTGGAATGAAAAAATCTGTCTCTAATTTAGACCTGTCACTTCCATTTGATCATGATGGAAAAAGTGACTCTGAAAATGTAAAATCATTGAATTTAGTTAGGGGAACTAGTAATTTAGATCAAGCATGGACAAATTCGAGAAGAGATGGAAACTGTATTGAAAATACTCCTAGTTCAGAAATTTCATGTGCTAATTCAACCAAAAATAGGAACAAGGAAGTAAACTCCCATAGAAACCCAGCTTTGAAAACTTCTTCAAGGAGGTATTCTTTGGCAATGGAAGCTAATAGTTCCTTTGACATTTACAAACAAATTTCACATCCACCGAGTGTCATGGGTCGAAACTGTATTCCATCATTTGATGAGTTTAAAAGGCAGAGAAAACATAAACTCTTGAACAGCTCAGATACAGCAGTGTTAAACCCTAAGTCCCCTGCAACATTGAAAAATGAAATCTCTAACTTAGTTTTTGATTTTGAACATTCTCTGAAACATATTTCAGAGGAGGCAAATAAGGAAAATGCAAATGGTAACTCAACTCATGAAATTGTGCAACTTCACACCTCAGGGTTACATAGTAAAGCAAATCGAAGGCTGCAGTTTGCAAATTCCTCAAGAAAACAAAAACAAACAGTAAATTCTCAACAGAATGATGAATCATTAGGTAATGAAAACAAGGTAAAGTTTAAATTAAAAATATCACAAAATAGCACGCTAGAGGAATTTAATAGACTTACAGAAGAAAGTGTAAATGACATCAGTGCAATAATTTCATCACCGAAACAAATTATCAGAGGGAATAGTAAAGAAACAGATTCAGTTATCTCTGAACAACATTATAATATTGATGCAGAAAATAAAACATGTGATGGATTTTCTTTAGGTACAGAACATAAAACATGTGATGGATATTCTTTAGGTACAGAACATAAAACATGTGATGGATATTCTTTAGGTACAGAACATAAAACATGTGATGGATATTCTTTAGGTACAGAACATAAAACATGTGATGGATATTCTTTAGGTACAGAACATAAAACATGTGATGGATATTCTTTAGGTACAGAACATAAAACATGTGATGGATATTCTTTAGGTACAGAACATAAAACATGTGATGGATATTCTTTAGGTACAGAACATAAAACATGTGATGGATATTCTTTAGGTACAGAAGAAAGGCGAGAGCCTGATATAAGAAAAACAGATACATCATTCAAAAGGCCAGAGACTGATTTCATAGAGACAGAAACATCATTCAAAAGGCCAGAGACTGGTTTCATAGAGACAGAAATATCATTCAAAAGGCAAGAAAATGATTTTATAGAGACAGATTCATCATTCAAAAGGCAAGAAAATGATTTCATAGAAATAGATTCATCATTCAAAAGGCAAGAGACTGATTTCATAGAAACAGATCCATCATTTGAAAGGCAAGAGAATGATTTAACAGAAACAGATACATCATTTGAAAGGCAAGAGACTTATTTAATAGACATGAATACATCATTTGCTGAATCAGCAAACATATCCTTGCCAATTTCAAAAAATGCATTAAAATCCAAGTCAGAAAGTTGTACTAGTCACAAGCATGAAAAGCACTCAAACAGCATTAAAAAGAAATTACTTTCAGTCATTTCAATCGCAAGTGGGAAAAAGAAGAATGAAAGTGTAAACAATGCCAAAACTTGTCAAAATTCTTCCGTTCAAGAATCTGTGGATAATCAGACATGTAAGGGAAATAACTCTTCATTGATGGATAATCAGACAGAAGTGAATAAATATATTTATTCCAGTTCTACTAGTACTAGTAAAAAACAAAGGACACTAATCTGTAGCGACCCATGTAAGGGAAATAACTCTTCATTGATGGATAATAAGACAGAGTATAGGGGAAGTAACTCCTCTATGACTGAAGATGGTTCAGAGGTGTTCTTTCTTACTAGACAAGAGTCAATTACAAGCAGTATTCAATCAATCCCTGACAGTCTGAATGCTGAGGTTTGTAAAAGTTTTCAATTTCTTTTTACATGTATAAGGATTCATTTATATAAAAGTCAGATATTTAAAAAAAACTTGATCTTTTTTGGTCTGAAAGGGTTTATTTATCTGAAAATTACAATTTTACATGTAATAGATTTATTTGGCCATAAGTTGATTTTTATGCATGAAAGGGTTAATTTTTATTAAAAATGGGCAGGAAATTACTTTATTTTTTATGTGCAAAGGGTTAATAAATACAAAAACTTGTGATTGAGTTACTTGATTTTTACATGTAAAAGGTTTAATTTGTATACCAATTTGGTATTAGATTACGGAACTCAATTTTTACATAAAAAGTGGTTCAGTTTAATGAAACTTCAGCATTTAATTACTTGATTTTTACATTTGAAAGTATTAATTGACATGACAATTTAGCATTAAATTACTTGATTTTTCCATTTGAAAGTGTTAATTGACATGACATTTAGCATTAAATTACTTGATTTTTCCATTTGAAAGTATTAATTGACATGACAATTAGCATTAAATTACTTGATTTTTACACGAAAATGGTTCATTTTTATTAATATTTTGTATTAAAGTACTTGATTTTTATGTGTAAATTGGTTAATTTCAATGAAAATTTTGTATTAAATTACTTGATATTTAGATATATGTTGGTTAATTTTTAAAAATATCTTGTATTAAATTAATTGATTTTTTTACATGTAATTGGATTAATTTGTATAACATAATTGTTACATGTTAAAAGTTAATTTGCAAGAATGTTTGGCATTAAATTTATCAAGTTTTACATGTAAAAGTTAATTTGTATAAAAATTTGGCATTAAATTAATCAAGTTTTACATATAAAGGTTAATTTGTATAAAACACATTGGCATTAGTACATTACTTGATTTTTACAGGTAAAGATTAATTTGTATAAAATTTTGGCATTAAATTAATAGAGTATTACATGTAAAGGGGCTATTTTGTATGAAAATCTGACATTAAATTAATTGAGTTTATAGATGGGTACATTATCTGACATCATTGGGTATATTATCTGACATCAATGGGTACATTATCAGATAACGATGGCTACATTATCTGACATCAATGGCTACATTATCATTATCATTGGGTACATTATCTGACATCTATGGCTATATTATCTGACATCAATGGCAACATTATCATTGGGTACATTATCTGACATATATGGGTACATTACTTTACAGCAATGGGTACATTATCTGACATCAATGGCTACATTATCATTATCATTGGGTACATTATCTGACATCAATGGATACATTATCATTATCATTGGGTACATTATCTGACATCAATGGATACATTATAATTATCATTGGGTACATTATGTGACATATATGGGTACATTACTTGACATCAATAGGTACATTATCTGACACCAATGGCTACATTATGATTATTATCTGACATCAATGGCAACATTAACATTATCATTGGGTACATTGTCTGACATCTATGGGTGCATTATCATATATCAATGGCTACATTATCATTACCATTGGGTACATTATCTGACATCAATGGGCTAAAGATGTCCATATGATGTCATCTTTTAAAGAAACACTTTACGTGTTTGATGGAACTGAAAAAGGTAAATTGTATCATTAGGGTTCATTTGAGTCACAAAATGAAAATAGAAACAACAGAAAAACCCTTAAAATTTAACCCTAACCCTAACCCTAACATTTGGAGCAGAAAAAATGCCAATGATTTTATTTTGCATTTCTAATACTGTTAAACAAATAGTCAGTAGTTCCCAAACTCTTTTGGCTGTAACTTTGAAATTTGTTATTCTGAGCCCATGACCCCATTTCTTCATTTTTAATAATTTTTCCACCCTCAGAAAAAATCATGTCAACCTCCTGAATGTTCCCATGACCCTGAACTGGGTCACAGTCCTAAGCAAATGTTACAGGTATAGAAAAGAAAGGGGGTTAGGGTTTTAAACAAAGGGGGAACATTGAATTTCATTTTGCAAAAGTCCCTAATGAACCAGATCAAATATAATAAACACTCTTCACATTTAATAAACACTCTTAGAAAATTTTATGTTAAATTCAGATCTACCATCACATATAATAAACACTCTTAGGACATTTTATGTTAAATTCAGATCTACCATCACATATAATAAACACTCTTAGAAATTTTATGTTAAATTCCAATCCACCATCACATATAATAAACACTCTTAGAAAATTTTATGTTAAATTCAGATCTACCATCACATATAATAAACACTCTTAGGAAATTTTATGTTAAATTCAGATCTACCATCACATATAATAAACACTCTTAGGAAATTTTATGTTAAATTCAGATCTACCATCACATATAATAAACACTCTTAGAAATTTTATGTTAAATTCAGATCTACCATCACATATAATAAACACTCTTAGAAATTTTATGTTAAATTCAGATCTACCATCACATATAATAAACACTCTAAGGAAATTTTATGTTAAATTCAGATCTACCATCACATATAATAAACACTCTTAGGAAATTTTATGTTAAATTCAGATCTACCATCACATATAATAAACACTCTTAGGAAATTTTATGTTAAATTCAGATCTACCATCACATATAATAAACACTCTTAGGAAATTTTATGTTAAATTCAGATCTACCATCACATATAATAAACACTCTTAGGACATTTTATGTTAAATTCCAATCCACCATCACATATAATAAACACTCTTAGAAAATTTTATGTTAAATTCAGATCTACCATCACATATAATAAACACTCTTAGGAAATTTTATGTTAAATTCAGATCTACCATCACATATAATAAACACTCTTAGAAAATTTTATGTTAAATTCAGATCTACCATCACATATAATAAACACTCTTAGGACATTTTATGTTAAATTCCAATCCACCATCACATATAATAAACACTCTTAGAAAATTTTATGTTAAATTCAGATCTACCATCACATATAATAAACACTCTTAGGAAATTTTATGTTAAATTCAGATCTACCATCACATATAATAAACCCTCTTAGGACATTTTATGTTAAATTCCAATCCACCATCACATATAATAAACACTCTTAGAAAATTTTATGTTAAATTCAGATCTACCATCACATATAATAAACACTCTTAGGAAATTTTATGTTAAATTCAGATCTACCATCACATATAATAAACCCTCTTAGGACATTTTATGTTAAATTCCAATCCACCATCACATATAATAAACACTCTTAGAATATTTTATGTTAAATTCAGATCTACCATCCCATATAATAAACACTCTTAGGACATTTTATGTTAAATTCCAATCCACCATCACATATAATAAACACTCTTAGAAAATTTTATGTTAAATTCAGATCTACCATCACATATAATAAACACTCTTAGAAAATTTTATGTTAAATTCAGATCTACCATCACATATAATAAACACTCTTAGGAAATTTTATGTTAAATTCAGATCTACCATCACATATAATAAACACTCTTAGAAATTTTATGTTAAATTCAGATCTACCATCACATATAATAAACACTCTTAGGAAATTTTATGTTAAATTCAGATCTACCATCACATATAATAAACACTCTTAGGAAATTTTATGTTAAATTCAGATCTACCATCACATATAATAAACACTCTTAGAAATTTTATGTTAAATTCAGATCTACCATCACATATACTAAACACTCTTAGAAATTTTATGTTAAATTCAGATCTACCATCACATATAATAAACACTCTTAGAAAATTTTATGTTAAATTCAGATCTACCATCACATATAATAAACACTCTTAGAAAATTTTATGTTCAATTCAGATCTACCATCACATTATAATAAACACTCTTAGGAAATTTTATGTTAAATTCAGATCTACCATCACATATAATAAACACTCTTATGAAATTTTATGTTAAATTCAGATCTACCATCACATATAATAAACACTCTTAGAAAATTTTATGTTCAATTCAGATCTACCATCACATTATAATAAACACTCTTAGGAAATTTTATGTTAAATTCAGATCTACCATCACATATAATAAACACTCTTAGGAAATTTTATGTTAAATTCAGATCTACCATCACATATAATAAACACTCTTAGAAAATTTTATGTTAAATTCAGATCTACCATCACATATAATAAACACTCTTAGGACATTTTATGTTAAATTCAGATCTACCATCACATATAATAAACACTCTTAGAAAATTTTATGTTAAATTCGAATCTACCATCACATATAATAAAAACTCTTACAAAATTTTATGTTAAATTCAGATCTACCATCACATATAATAAACACTCTTAGGAAATTTTATTTTAAATTCAGATCTACCATCACATATAATAAACACTCTTAGAAAATTTTATGTTAAATTCAGATCTACCATCACATAAATTCAGATCTACCATCACATAAATTCAGATCTACCATCACATATAATAAACACTCTTAGGAAATTTTATGTTAAATTCGAATCTACCATCACATATAATAAACACTCTTAGAAAATTTTATGTTAAATTCAGATCTACCATCACATATAATAAACACTCTTAGGACATTTTATGTTAAATTCAGATCTACCATCACATATAATAAACACTCTTAGAAAATTTTATGTTAAATTCAGATCTACCATCACATATAATAAACACTCTTAGGAAATTTTATGTTAAATTCAGATCTACCATCACATATAATAAACACTCTTAGGAAATTTTATGTTAAATTCAGATCTACCATCACATATAATAAACACTCTTATGAAATTTTATGTTAAATTCAGATCTACCATCACATATAATAAACACTCTTAGGAAATTTTATGTTAAATTCAGATCTACCATCACATATAATAAACACTCTTAGGAAATTTTATGTTAAATTCAGATCTACCATCACATTATAATAAACACTCTTATGAAATTTTATGTTAAATTCAGATCTACCATCACATATAATAAACACTCTTAGGAAATTTTATGTTAAATTCAGATCTACCATCACATATAATAAACACTCTTAGGAAATTTTATGTTAAATTCAGATCTACCATCACATATAATAAACACTCTTAGGAAATTTTATGTTAAATTCAGATCTACCATCACATATAATAAACACTCTTAGTAAATTTTATTTTAAATTCAGATCTACCATCACATATAATAAACACTCTTAGGAAATTTTATGTTAAATTCAGATCTACCATCACATATAATAAACACTCTTAGGAAATTTTATGTTAAATTCAGATCTACCATCACATATAATAAACACTCTTAGAAAATTTTATGTTCAATTCAGATCTACCATCACATTATAATAAACACTCTTAGGAAATTTTATGTTAAATTCAGATCTACCATCACATATAATAAACACTCTTAGTAAATTTTATTTTAAATTCAGATCTACCATCACATATAATAAACACTCTTAGAAATTTTATGTTAAATTCAGATCTACCATCACATATAATAAACACTCTTAGGACATTTTATGTTAAATTCAGATCTACCATCACATATAATAAACACTCTTAGTAAATTTTATTTTAAATTCAGATCTACCATCACATATAATAAACACTCTTAGGACATTTTATGTTAAATTCCAATCCACCATCACATATAATAAACACTCTTAGAAAATTTTATGTTAAATTCAGATCTACCATCACATATAATAAACACTCTTAGGAAATTTTATGTTAAATTCAGATCTACCATCACATATAATAAACACTCTTAGGAAATTTTATGTTAAATTCAGATCTACCATCACATATAATAAACACTCTTAGGAAATTTTATGTTAAATTCAGATCTACCATCACATATAATAAACACTCTTAGGAAATTTTATGTTAAATTCAGATCTACCATCACATATAATAAAAACTCTTATGAAATTTTATGTTAAATTCAGATCTACCATCACATATAATAAACACTCTTAGTAAATTTTATTTTAAATTCAGATCTACCATCACATATAATAAACACTCTTAGGACATTTTATGTTAAATTCCAATCCACCATCACATATAATAAACACTCTTAGAAAATTTTATGTTAAATTCAGATCTACCATCACATATAATAAACACTCTTAGGAAATTTTATGTTAAATTCAGATCTACCATCACATATAATAAACACTCTTAGGAAATTTTATGTTAAATTCAGATCTACCATCACATATAATAAACACTCTTAGGACATTTTATTTTAAATTCAGATCTACCATCACATATAATAAACACTCTTAGGACATTTTATGTTAAATTCAGATCTACCATCACATATAATAAACACTCTTAGGAAATTTTATGTTAAATTCAGATCTACCATCACATATAATAAACACTCTTAGAAATTTTATGTTAAATTCAGATCTACCATCACATATAATAAACACTCTTAGGAAATTTTATGTTAAATTCAGATCTACCATCACATATAATAAACACTCTTAGAAATTTTATGTTAAATTCAGATCTACCATCACATATAATAAACACTCTTAGAAATTTTATGTTAAATTCAGATCTACCATCACATATAATAAACACTCTTAGAAAATTTTATGTTAAATTCAGATCTACCATCACATATAATAAACACTCTTAGAAAATTTTATGTTCAATTCAGCTCTACCATCACATATAATAAACACTCTTAGAAAATTTTATGTTCAATTCAGCTCTACCATCACATATAATAAACACTCTTAGAAAATTTTATGTTAAATTCAGATCTACCATCACATATAATAAACACTCTTAGAAAATTTTATGTTCAATTCAGATCTACCATCACATTATAATAAACACTCTTAGGAAATTTTATGTTAAATTCAGATCTACCATCACATATAATAAAAACTATTATGAAATTTTATGTTAAATTCAGATCTACCATCACATATAATAAACACTCTTAGAAAATTTTATGTTCAATTCAGATCTACCATCACATTATAATAAACACTCTTAGGAAATTTTATGTTAAATTCAGATCTACCATTACATATAATAAACACTCTTAGGAAATTTTATGTTAAATTCAGATCTACCATCACATATAATAAACACTCTTAGAAAATTTTATGTTCAATTCAGATCTACCATCACATATAATAAACACTCTTAGGACATTTTATCTTAAATTCAGATCTACCATCACATATAATAAACACTCTTAGAAAATTATATGTTAAATTCGAATCTACCATCACATATAATAAACACTCTTACAAAATTTTATGTTAAATTCAGATCTACCATCACATATAATAAACACTCTTAGGAAATTTTATTTTAAATTCAGATCTACCATCACATATAATAAACACTCTTAGAAATTTTTATGTTAAATTCAGATCTACCATCACATAAATTCAGATCTACCATCACATAAATTCAGATCTACCATCATATATAATAAACACTCTTAGGAAATTTTATGTTAAATTCGAATCTACCATCACATAAATTCAGATCTACCATCACATATAATAAACACTCTTAGGAAATTTTATTTTAAATTCAGATCTACCATCACATATAATAAACACTCTTAGAAAATTTTATGTTAAATTCAGATCTACCATCACATATAATAAACACTCTTAGGACATTTTATGTTAAATTCAGATCTACCATCACATATAATAAACACTCTTAGAAAATTTTATGTTAAATTCAGATCTACCATCACATATAATAAACACTCTTAGGAAATTTTATGTTAAATTCAGATATACCATCACATATAATAAACACTCTTAGAAATTTTATGTTAAATTCAGATCTACCATCACATATAATAAACACTCTTAGGAAATTTTATGTTAAATTCAGATCTACCATCACATATAATAAACACTCTTAGGAAATTTTATTTTAAATTCAGATCTACCATCACATATAATAAACACTCTTAGAAAATTTTATGTTAAATTCAGATCTACCATCACATATAATAAACACTCTTAGGAAATTTTATGTTAAATTCAGATCTACCATCACATATAATAAACACTCTTAGAAAATTTTATGTTAAATTCAGATCTACCATCACATATAATAAACACTCTTAGGAAATTTTATGTTAAATTCGAATCTACCATCACATATAATAAACACTCTTACAAAATTTTATGTTAAATTCAGATCTACCATCACATATAATAAACACTCTTAGGAAATTTTATTTTAAATTCAGATCTACCATCACATATAATAAACACTCTTAGAAATTTTTATGTTAAATTCAGATCTACCATCACATAAATTCAGATCTACCATCACATAAATTCAGATCTACCATCACATATAATAAACACTCTTAGAAATTTTTATGTTAAATTCAGATCTACCATCACATAAATTCAGATCTACCATCACATATAATAAACACTCTTAGGAAATTTTATTTTAAATTCAGATCTACCATCACATATAATAAACACTCTTAGAAAATTTTATGTTAAATTCAGATCTACCATCACATATAGTAAACACTCTTAGGACATTTTATGTTAAATTCAGATCTACCATCACATATAATAAACACTCTTAGAAAATTTTATGTTAAATTCAGATCTACCATCACATACAATAAACACTCTTAGGAAATTTTATGTTAAATTCAGATCTACCATCACATATAATAAACACTCTAAGAAATTTTATGTTAAATTCAGATCTACCATCACATATAATAAACACTCTAAGGAAATTTTATGTTAAATTCAGATCTACCATCACATATAATAAACACTCTTAGGAAATTTTATTTTAAATTCAGATCTACCATCACATATAATAAACACTCTTAGAAAATTTTATGTTAAATTCAGATCTACCATCACATATAATAAACACTCTTAGGAAATTTTATGTTAAATTCAGATCTACCATCACATATAATAAACACTCTTAGAAAATTTTATGTTAAATTCAGATCTACCATCACACATAATAAACACTCTTAGAAAATTTTATGTTAAATTCGAATCTACCATCACATATAATAAACACTCTTACAAAAGTTTATGTTAAATTCAGATCTACCATCACATATAATAAACACTCTTAGGAAATTTTATTTTAAATTCAGATCTACCATCACATATAATAAACACTCTTAGGAAATTTTATGTTAAATTCAGATCTACCATCACATATAATAAACACTCTTAGGAAATTTTATGTTAAATTCAGATCTACCATCACATATAATAAACACTCTTAGGACATTTTATGTTAAATTCCAATCCACCATCACATATAATAAACACTCTTAGAAAATTTTATGTTAAATTCAGATCTACCATCACATATAATAAACACTCTTAGGAAATTTTATGTTAAATTCAGATCTACCATCACATATAATAAACACTCTTAGGACATTTTATGTTAAATTCCAATCCACCATCACATATAATAAACACTCTTAGAAAATTTTATGTTAAATTCAGATCTACCATCACATATAATAAACACTCTTAGGAAATTTTATGTTAAATTCAGATCTACCATCACATATAATAAACCCTCTTAGGACATTTTATGTTAAATTCCAATCCACCATCACATATAATAAACACTCTTAGGAAATTTTATGTTAAATTCAGATCTACCATCACATATAATAAACACTCTTAGGAAATTTTATGTTAAATTCAGATCTACCATCACATATAATAAACCCTCTTAGGACATTTTATGTTAAATTCCAATCCACCATCACATATAATAAACACTCTTAGGACATTTTATGTTAAATTCAGATCTACCATCACATATAATAAACTCTCTTAGGACATTTTATGTTAAATTCCAATCCACCATCACATATAATAAACACTCTTAGAAAATTTTATGTTAAATTCAGATCTACCATCACATATAATAAACACTCTTAGAAAATTTTATGTTAAATTCAGATCTACCATCACATATAATAAACACTCTTAGGAAATTTTATGTTAAATTCAGATCTACCATCACATATAATAAACACTCTTAGAAATTTTATGTTAAATTCAGATCTACCATCACATATAATAAACACTCTTAGAAAATTTTATGTTAAATTCAGATCTACCATCACATATAATAAACACTCTTAGAAAAGTTTATGTTCAATTCAGATCTACCATCACATTATAATAAACACTCTTAGGAAATTTTATGTTAAATTCAGATCTACCATCACATATAATAAACACTCTTATGAAATTTTATGTTAAATTCAGATCTACCATCACATATAATAAACACTCTTAGAAAATTTTATGTTCAATTCAGATCTACCATCACATTATAATAAACACTCTTAGGAAATTTTATGTTAAATTCAGATCTACCATCACATATAATAAACACTCTTAAGAAATTTTATGTTCAATTCAGATCTACCATCACATTATAATAAACACTCTTAGGAAATTTTATGTTAAATTCAGATCTACCATCACATATAATAAACACTCTTAGGAAATTTTATGTTAAATTCAGATCTACCATCACATATAATAAACACTCTTAGAAAATTTTATGTTCAATTCAGATCTACCATCACATATAATAAACACTCTTAGGACATTTTATGTTAAATTCAGATCTACCTTCACATATAATAAACACTCTTACAAAATTTTATGTTAAATTCAGATCTACCATCACATATAATAAACACTCTTAGAAATTTTATGTTAAATTCAGATCTACCATCACATATAATAAACACTCTTAGGACATTTTATCTTAAATTCAGATCTACCATCACATATAATAAACACTCTTAGAAAATTTTATGTCAAATTCGAATCTACCATCACATATAATAAACACTCTTACAAAATTTTATGTTAAATTCAGATCTACCATCACATATAATAAACACTCTTAGGAAATTTTATTTTAAATTCAGATCTACCATCACATATAATAAACACTCTTAGAAATTTTTATGTTAAATTCAGATCTACCATCACATAAATTCAGATCTACCATCACATAAATTCAGATCTACCATCACATATAATAAACACTCTTAAGAAATTTTATGTTAAATTCGAATCTACCATCACATATAATAAACACTCTTAGAAAATTTTATGTTAAATTCAGATCTACCATCACATATAATAAACACTCTTAGGAAATTTTATGTTAAATTCAGATCTACCATCACATATAATAAACACTCTTAGAAATTTTATGTTAAATTCAGATCTACCATCACATATAATAAACACTCTTAGAAAATTTTATGTTAAATTCAGATCTACCATCACATATAATAAACACTCTTAGAAAAGTTTATGTTCAATTCAGATCTACCATCACATTATAATAAACACTCTTAGGAAATTTTATGTTAAATTCAGATCTACCATCACATATAATAAACACTCTTATGAAATTTTATGTTAAATTCAGATCTACCATCACATATAATAAACACTCTTAGAAAATTTTATGTTCAATTCAGATCTACCATCACATTATAATAAACACTCTTAGGAAATTTTATGTTAAATTCAGATCTACCATCACATATAATAAACACTCTTAAGAAATTTTATGTTCAATTCAGATCTACCATCACATTATAATAAACACTCTTAGGAAATTTTATGTTAAATTCAGATCTACCATCACATATAATAAACACTCTTAGGAAATTTTATGTTAAATTCAGATCTACCATCACATATAATAAACACTCTTAGAAAATTTTATGTTCAATTCAGATCTACCATCACATATAATAAACACTCTTAGGACATTTTATGTTAAATTCAGATCTACCTTCACATATAATAAACACTCTTACAAAATTTTATGTTAAATTCAGATCTACCATCACATATAATAAACACTCTTAGAAATTTTATGTTAAATTCAGATCTACCATCACATATAATAAACACTCTTAGGACATTTTATCTTAAATTCAGATCTACCATCACATATAATAAACACTCTTAGAAAATTTTATGTTAAATTCGAATCTACCATCACATATAATAAACACTCTTACAAAATTTTATGTTAAATTCAGATCTACCATCACATATAATAAACACTCTTAGGAAATTTTATTTTAAATTCAGATCTACCATCACATATAATAAACACTCTTAGAAATTTTTATGTTAAATTCAGATCTACCATCACATAAATTCAGATCTACCATCACATAAATTCAGATCTACCATCACATATAATAAACACTCTTAGGAAATTTTATGTTAAATTCGAATCTACCATCACATAAATTCAGATCTACCATCACATATAATAAACACTCTTAGGAAATTTTATTTTAAATTCAGATCTACCATCACATATAATAAACACTCTTAGAAAATTTTATGTTAAATTCAGATCTACCATCACATATAATAAACACTCTTAGGACATTTTATGTTAAATTCAGATCTACCATCACATATAATAAACACTCTTAGAAAATTTTATGTTAAATTCAGATCTACCATCACATATAATAAACACTCTTAGGAAATTTTATGTTAAATTCAGATCTACCATCACATATAATAAACACTCTTAGAAATTTTATGTTAAATTCAGATCTACCATCACATATAATAAACACTCTTAGGAAATTTTATGTTAAATTCAGATCTACCATCACATATAATAAACACTCTTAGGAAATTTTATGTTAAATTCAGATCTACCATCACATATAATAAACACTCTTAGAAAATTTTATGTTAAATTCAGATCTACCATCACATATAATAAACACTCTTAGGAAATTTTATGTTAAATTCGAATCTACTATCACATATAATAAACACTCTTACAAAATTTTATGTTAAATTCAGATCTACCATCACATATAATAAACACTCTTAGGAAATTTTATTTTAAATTCATATCTACCATCACATATAATAAACACTCTTAGAAAATTTTATGTTCAATTCAGATCTACCATCACATTAAAATAAACACTCTTAGGAAATTTTATGTTAAATTCAGATCTGCCATCACATATAATAAACACTCTTACAAAATTTTATGTTAAATTCAGATCTACCATCACATATAATAAACACTCTTAGAAATTTTATGTTAAATTCAGATCTACCATCACATATAATAAACACTCTTAGGACATTTTATGTTAAATTCCAATCCACCATCACATATAATAAACACTCTTAGAAAATTTTATGTTAAATTCAGATCTACCATCACATATAATAAACACTCTTAGGACATTTTATGTTAAATTCAGATCTACCATCACATATAATAAACACTCTTAGGACATTTTATGTTAAATTCAGATCCACCATCACATATAATAAACACTCTTAGAAATTTTATGTTAAATTCAGATCTACCATCACATATAATAAACACTCTTACAAAATTTTATGTTAAATTCAGATCTACCATCACATATAATAAACACTCTTAGGACATTTTATGTTAAATTCAGATCCACCATCACATATAATAAACACTCTTAGAAATTTTATGTTAAATTCAGCTCTACCATCACATATAATAAACACTCTTAGGAAATTTTATGTTAAATTCAGATCTACCATCACATATAATAAACACTCTTACAAAATTTTATGTTAAATTCAGATCTACCATCACATATAATAAACACTCTTACAAAATTTTATGTTAAATTCAGATCTACCATCACATATAATAAACACTCTTACAAAATTTTATGTTAAATTCCAATCCACCATCACATATAATAAACCCTCTTAGAAAATTTTATGTTAAATTCAGATCTACCATCACATATAATAAACACTCTTAGGACATTTTATTTTAAATTCAGATCTACCATCACATATAATAAACACTCTTAGAACTTTTATGTTAAATTCAGATCTACCATCACATATAATAAACACTCTTAGGACATTTTATGTTAAATTCCAATCCACCATCACATATAATAAACACTCTTAGAAAATTTTATGTTAAATTCAGATCTACCATCACATATAATAAACACTCTTAGGACATTTTATGTTAAATTCAGATCTACCATCACATATAATAAACACTCTTAGAAAATTTTATGTTAAATTCAGATCTACCATCACATATAATAAACACTCTAAGGAAATTTTATGTTAAATTCAGATCTACCATCACATATAATAAACACTCTTAGAATTTTTATGTTAAATTCAGATCTACCATCACATATAATAAACACTCTTAGGAAATTTTATGTTAAATTCAGATCTACCATCACATATAATAAACACTCTTAGGAAATTTTATTTTAAATTCAGATCTACCATCACATATAATAAACACTCTTAGAAAATTTTATGTTAAATTCAGATCTACCATCACATATAATAAACACTCTTAGAAAATTTTATGTTAAATTCAGATCTACCATCACATATAATAAACACTCTTAGAAAATTTTATGTTAAATTCAGATCTACCATCACATATAATAAACACTCTTAGGAAATTTTATGTTAAATTCGAATCTACCATCACATATAATAAACACTCTTAGAAAATTTTATGTTCAATTCAGATCTACCATCACATTAAAATAAACACTCTTAGGAAATTTTATGTTAAATTCAGATCTACCATCACATATAATAAACACTCTTACAAAATTTTATGTTAAATTCAGATCTACCATCACATATAATAAACACTCTTAGGAAATTTTATTTTAAATTCAGATCTACCATCACATATAATAAACACTCTTAGAAATTTTTATGTTAAATTCAGATCTACCATCACATAAATTCAGATCTACCATCACATAAATTCAGATCTACCATCACATATAATAAACACTCTTAGGAAATTTTATGTTAAATTCGAATCTACCATCACATAAATTCAGATCTACCATCACATATAATAAACACTCTTAGGAAATTTTATTTTAAATTCAGATCTACCATCACATATAATAAACACTCTTAGAAAATTTTATGTTAAATTCAGATCTACCATCACATATAATAAACACTCTTAGGACATTTTATGTTAAATTCAGATCTACCATCACATATAATAAACACTCTTAGAAAATTTTATGTTAAATTCAGATCTACCATCACATATAATAAACACTCATAGGAAATTTTATGTTAAATTCAGATCTACCATCACATATAATAAACACTCTTAGAAATTTTATGTTAAATTCAGATCTACCATCACATATAATAAACACTCTTAGGAAATTTTATGTTAAATTCAGATCTACCATCACATATAATAAACACTCTTAGAAAATTTTATGTTAAATTCGAATCTACCATCACATATAATAAACACTCTTAGGAAATTTTATGTTAAATTCAGATCTACCATCACATATAATAAACACTCTTAGAAAATGTTATGTTAAATTCGAATCTACCATCACATATAATAAACACTCTTACAAAATTTTATGTTAAATTCAGATCTACCATCACATATAATAAACACTCTTAGAAAATTTTATGTTAAATTCAGATCTACCATCACATATAATAAACACTCTTAGGAAATTTTATGTTAAATTCAGATCTACCATCACATATAATAAACACTCTTAGGACATTTTATGTTAAATTCCAATCCACCATCACATATAATAAACACTCTTAGAAAATTTTATGTTAAATTCAGATCTACCATCACATATAATAAACACTCTTAGGAAATTTTATGTTAAATTCAGATCTACCATCACATATAATAAACCCTCTTAGGACATTTTATGTTAAATTCCAATCCACCATCACATATAATAAACACTCTTAGGAAATTTTATGTTAAATTCAGATCTACCATCACATATAATAAACACTCTTAGGAAATTTTATGTTAAATTCGAATCTACCATCACATATAATAAACACTCTTATGAAATTTTATGTTAAATTCAGATCTACCATCACATATAATAAACACTCTTAGGAAATTTTATGTTAAATTCAGATCTACCATCACATATAATAAACACTCTTAGGAAATTTTATGTTAAATTCGAATCTACCATCACATATAATAAACACTCTTATGAAATTTTATGTTAAATTCCAATCCACCATCACGTATAATAAACACTCTTAGGAAATTTTATGTTAAATTCAGATCTACCATCACATATAATAAACACTCTTAGGAAATTTTATGTTAAATTCGAATCTACCATCACATATAATAAACACTCTTAGAAAATTTTATGTTAAATTCAGATCTACCATCACATATAATAAACACTCTTAGGAAATTTTATGTTAAATTCAGATCTACCATCACATATAATAAACACTCTTAGGACATTTTATGTTAAATTCAGATCTACCTTCACATATAATAAACACTCTTAGAAAATTTTATTTTAAATTCAGATCTACCATCACATATAATAAACACTCTTAGGAAATTTTATGTTAAATTCAGATCTACCATCACATATAATAAACACTCTTAGAAAATTTTATGTTAAATTCAGATCTACCATCACATATAATAAACACTCTTAGGACATTTTATGTTAAATTCAGATCTACCTTCACATATAATAAACACTCTTAGAAAATTTTATGTTAAATTCAGATCTACCATCACATATAATAAACACTCTTAGGAAATTTTATGTTAAATTCAGATCTACCATCACATATAATAAACACTCTTAGAAAATTTTATTTTAAATTCAGATCTACCATCACATATAATAAACACTCTTAGGAAATTTTATGTTAAATTCAGATCTACCATCACATATAATAAACACTCTTAGAAAATTTTATGTTAAATTCAGATCTACCATCACATATAATAAACACTCTTAGGACATTTTATGTTAAATTCAGATCTACCTTCACATATAATAAACACTCTTAGAAAATTTTATTTTAAATTCAGATCTACCATCACATATAATAAACACTCTTAGGAAATTTTATGTTAAATTCAGATCTACCATCACATATAATAAACACTCTTAGAAAATTTTATGTTAAATTCAGATCTACCATCACATATAATAAACACTCTTAGGACATTTTATGTTAAATTCAGATCTACCATCACATATAATAAACACTCTTAGAAATTTTATGTTAAATTCAGATCTACCATCACATATAATAAACACTCTTAGGAAATTTTATGT
This sequence comes from Unio pictorum, assembly GCA_030141615.1. NCBI lineage: Eukaryota > Metazoa > Mollusca > Bivalvia > Unionida > Unionidae > Unio > Unio pictorum. The sequence goes on from JARLTB010000003.1 coordinate 906,655, forward strand.
TAAATTCAGATCTACCATCACATATAATAAACACTCTTAGAAAATTTTATGTTAAATTCAGATCTACCATCACATATAATAAACACTCTTAGAAAATTTTATGTTAAATTCAGATCTACCATCACATATAATAAACACTCTTAGGACATTTTATGTTAAATTCAGATCTACCATCACATATAATAAACACTCTTAGAAATTTTATGTTAAATTCAGATCTACCATCACATTATAAAGAGCATAAAAAGCTAAGTTGATTCCAAGCTAAAAGCATTGTGTAAAGCTTGGCAAAATTTGATTTTGCAGCAATAAATTTTCTTAAAAACATGCTGACATTCAAGACATCATAGGCATCATGGTGCCATTGTCATAACAGAGCGGGCTGAGTGCCCATAGGTCATCACTTGAAAACTATTGAGACCCTTTAACTTTATATAAATGGGAAGGACAGGCAGATAAAATGAGACAGGTATCTACAGGTAATATGAACCATAAGTCATGTCCCAGAGGTTGAGGACTTTCTCCATGATCCCCAACCTTAATGAGGATAGAAAATCATATATGCCTCATGCCTCATGCCTCAGAGGTTGAAGAGTTGCCCACAATAATAGCTTGGAACCTCTCCTAATAAAAAATCTGTAAATAGTATGCAATTTAGACCTATGTTAGAAATAATAGCTTGGAAAATGTAAAGAACCTCAGCCAATAAAAAATCTCTAAATAGTATGCAATTTAGACCTATGTTAGAAATAATAGCTTGGAAAATGTAAAGAACCTCAGCCAATAAAAAATCTCTAAATAGTATGCAATTTAGACCTATGTTAGAAATAATAGCTTGGAAAATGTAAAGAACCTCAGCCAATAAAAAATCTGTAAATAGTATGCAATTTAGATATATCTTAGAAATAATAAAATGTAAAGAAATTCAGCCAATAAAAAATCTGTAAATAGTATGCAATTTAGACCTATGTTAGAAATAATAGCTTGGAAAATGTAAAGAACCTCAGCCAATAAAAAATCTGTAAATAGTATGCAATTTAGACCTATGTTAGAAATAATAGCTTGGAAAATGTAAAGAACCTCAGCCAATAAAAAATCTGTAAATAGTATGCAATTTAGACCTATGTTAGAAATAATAGCTTGGAAAATGTAAAGAACCTCAGCCAATAAAAGATCTGTAAATAGTATGCAATTTAGACCTATGTTAGAAATAATAGCTTGGAAAATGTAAAGAACCTCAGCCAATAAAAAATCTGTAAATAGTATGCAATTTTAACCTATGTTAGAAATAATAGCTTGGAAAATGTAAAGAACCTCAGCCCATAAAAAATCTGTAAATAGTATGCAGTTTAGACCTATGTTAGAAATAATAGCTTGGAAAATGTAAAGAACCTCAGCCAATAAAAGATCTGTAAATAGTAGGCAATTTAGACCTATGTTAGAAATAATAGCTTGGAAAATGTAAAGAACCTCAGCCAATAAAAGATCTGTAAATAGTATGCAATTTAGACCTATGTTAGAAATAATAGCTTGGAAAATGTAAAGAACCTAAGCCAATAAAAAATCTGTAAATAGTATGCAATTTAGATATATCTTAGAAATAATAATTTGGAAAATGTAAAGAAATTCAGCCAATAAAAAATCTGTAAATAGTATGCAATTTAGACCTATGTTAGAAATAATAGCTTGGAAAATGTAAAGAACCTCAGCCAATAAAAGATCTGTAAATAGTAGGCAATTTAGACCTATGTTAGAAATAATAGCTTGGAAAATGTAAAGAACCTCAGCCAATAAAAAATCTGTAAATAGTAGGCAATTTAGACCTATGTTAGAAATAATAGCTTGGAAAATGTAAAGAACCTCAGCCAATAAAAGATCTGTAAATAGTATGCAATTTAGACCTATGTTAGAAATAATAGCTTGGAAAATGTAAAGAACCTCAGCCAATAAAAAATCTTTAAATAGTATGCAATTTAGACCTATGTTAGAAATAATAGCTTGGAAAATGTAAAGAACCTCAGCCAATAAAAAATCTTTAAACAGTATGCAATTTAGACCTATGTTAGAAATAATAGCTTGGAAAATGTAAAGAACCTCAGCCAATAAAAAATCTGTAAATAGTATGCAATTTAGACCTATGTTAGAAATAATAGCTTGCAAAATGTAAAGAACCTCAGCCAATAAAAAATCTCTAAATAGTATGCAATTTTGACCTATGTTAGAAATAATAGCTTGGAAAATGTAAAGAACCTCAGCCAATAAAAAATCTCTAAATAGTATGCAATTTAGACCTATGTTAGAAATAATAGCTTGGAAAATGTAAAGAACCTCAGCCAATAAAAAATCTGTAAATAGTATGCAATTTAGACCTATGTTAGAAATAATAGCTTGGAAAATGTAAAGAACCTCAGCCAATAAAAAAATCTGTAAATAGTATGCAATTTAGACCTATGTTAGAAATAATAGCTTGGAAAATGTAAAGAACCTCAGCCAATAAAAAATCTGTAAATAGCAGGCAATTTAGACCTATGTTAGAAATAATAGCTTGGAAAATGTAAAGAACCTCAGCCAATAAAAAATCTGTAAATAGTATGCAATTTAGACCTATGTTAGAAATAATAGCTTGGAAAATGTAAAGAACCTCAGCCAATAAAAAAATCTGTAAATAGTATGCAATTTAGACCTATGTTAGAAATAATAGCTTGGAAAATGTAAAGAACCTCAGCCAATAAAACATCTGTAAATAGTATGCAATTTAGACCTATGTTAGAAATAATAGCTTGGAAAATGTAAAGAACCTCAGCCAATAAAAGATCTGTAAATAGTAGGCAATTTAGACCTATGTTAGAAATAATAGCTTGGAAAATGTAAAGAACCTCAGCCAATAAAAAATCTGTAAATAGTATGCAATTTAGACCCATGTTAGAAATAATAGCTTGGAAAATGTAAAGAACCTCAGCCAATAAAAAATCTGTAAATAGTATGCAATTTAGACCTATGTTAGAAATAATAGCTTGGAAAATGTAAAGAACCTCAGCCAATAAAAGATCTGTAAATAGTAGGCAATTTAGACCTATGTTAGAAATAATAGCTTGGAAAATGTAAAGAACCTCAGCCAATAAAAAATCTTTAAATAGTATGCAATTTAGACCTATGTTAGAAATAATAGCTTGGAAAATGTAAAGAACCTCAGCCAATAAAAAATCTGTAAATAGTATGCAATTTAGACCTATGTTAGAAATAATAGCTTGGAAAATGTAAAGAAACTCAGCCAATAAAAGATCTGTAAATAGTATGCAATTTAGACCTATGTTAGAAATAATAGCTTGGAAAATGTAAAGAACCTCAGCCAATAAAAAATCTTTAAATAGTAGGCAATTTAGACCTATGTTAGAAATAATAGCTTGGAAAATGTAAAGAACCTCAGCCAATAAAACATCTGTAAATAGTATGCAATTTAGACCTATGTTAGAAATAATAGCTTGGAAAATGTAAAGAACCTCAGCCAATAAAAGATCTGTAAATAGTAGGCAATTTAGACCTATGTTAGAAATAATAGCTTGGAAAATGTAAAGAACCTCAGCCAATAAAAAATCTGTAAATAGTATGCAATTTAGACCCATGTTAGAAATAATAGCTTGGAAAATGTAAAGAACCTCAGCCAATAAAAAATCTGTAAATAGTATGCAATTTAGACCTATGTTAGAAATAATAGCTTGGAAAATGTAAAGAACCTCAGCCAATAAAAGATCTGTAAATAGTAGGCAATTTAGACCTATGTTAGAAATAATAGCTTGGAAAATGTAAAGAACCTCAGCCAATAAAAAATCTTTAAATAGTATGCAATTTAGACCTATGTTAGAAATAATAGCTTGGAAAATGTAAAGAACCTCAGCCAATAAAAAATCTGTAAATAGTATGCAATTTAGACCTATGTTAGAAATAATAGCTTGGAAAATGTAAAGAAACTCAGCCAATAAAAGATCTGTAAATAGTATGCAATTTAGACCTATGTTAGAAATAATAGCTTGGAAAATGTAAAGAACCTCAGCCAATAAAAAATCTTTAAATAGTAGGCAATTTAGACCTATGTTAGAAATAATAGCTTGGAAAATGTAAAGAACCTCAGCCAATAAAACATCTGTAAATAGTATGCAATTTAGACCTATGTTAGAAATAATAGCTTGGAAAATGTAAAGAACCTCAGCCAATAAAAGATCTGTAAATAGTAGGCAATTTAGACCTATGTTAGAAATAATAGCTTGGAAAATGTAAAGAACCTCAGCCAATAAAAAATCTGTAAATAGTATGCAATTTAGACCCATGTTAGAAATAATAGCTTGGAAAATGTAAAGAACCTCAGCCAATAAAAAATCTGTAAATAGTATGCAATTTAGACCTATGTTAGAAATAATAGCTTGGAAAATGTAAAGAACCTCAGCCAATAAAAGATCTGTAAATAGTATGCAATTTAGACCTATGTTAGAAATAATAGCTTGGAAAATGTAAAGAACCTCAGCCAATAAAAAATCTGTAAATAGTATGCAATTTAGACCTATGTTAGAAATAATAGCTTGGAAAATGTAAAGAACCTCAGCCAATAAAAAATCTGTAAATAGTATGCAATTTAGACCTATGTTAGAAATAATAGCTTGGAAAATGTAAAGAAACTCAGCCAATAAAAGATCTGTAAATAGTATGCAATTTAGACCTATGTTAGAAATAATAGCTTGGAAAATGTAAAGAACCTCAGCCAATAAAAAATCTTTAAATAGTAGGCAATTTAGACCTATGTTAGAAATAATAGCTTGGAAAATGTAAAGAACCTCAGCCAATAAAAAATCTGTAAATAGTAGGCAATTTAGACCTATGTTAGAAATAATAGCTTGGAAAATGTAAAGAACCTCAGCCAATAAAAAATCTGTAAATAGTAGGCAATTTAGACCTATGTTAGAAATAATAGCTTGGAAAATGTAAAGAACCTCAGCCAATAAAAAATCTCTAAATAGTATGCAATTTAGACCTATGTTAGAAATAATAGCTTGGAAAATGTAAAGAACCTCAGCCAATAAAAAATCTCTAAATAGTATGCAATTTAGACCTATGTTAGAAATAATAGCTTGGAAAATGTAAAGAACCTCAGCCAATAAAAAATCTGTAAATAGTATGCAATTTAGATATATGTTAGAAAAGAAATAAAACAGAGAAAAACTTTCATTTTTCAGAATGTAGACAAATTCCAGGAGTTTGATGATTATGAATATGTAGACAGAAAATTCAGCATGAAGGGGTTGCGAGATAATGTGGTGAGTGTCTCTCAATCTCTCTTTCTCCCTCTTTATCATATATACATTCATTTTGAACAAAATATATTTTCACATATATAAAACAGCTGAATTTTAGTAAATTCATGTGGATGAATTTCTATAATAAAATTCTGTTCATTTCAAATGTATACCTATGAATAGGTAATGTGGTGTGTCTCATATTCTCTCTCTCTCTCTCTCTCTCTCTCTCTCTCATCAGTTTGAACAAAAGTATATTTACACATATCATACAAAATAGCTGAAATTTTAATGAATTCATGAATTTTTAATATCAACTTCTACTCATTTCAAGTGTTTACCTGTGAACAAGTGTACGTATGTGTCAGAGAAGGTGATTATTTAATAAATTTTGCAGTCAATTAAAAAAAGTTTTAGACACCATTTACAGAGGAGGTTGTGCCACAGTGTGATGCTCTGTTTCTGACATGATGTTGAGTCCTTACTATATCTAAATATTATGTTGTAAACTGTTTACTCAGAGTCCTTATTACATCTAAATATTATGTTGTAAACTGTTTACTCAGAGTCCTTATTACATCTAAATATTATGTTGTAAACTATTTACTCAGTCCTTATTACATCTAAATATTATGTTGTAAACTGTTTACTCAGAGTCCTTACTATATCTAAATATTATGTTGTAAACTGTTTACTCAGAGTCCTTATTATATCTAAATATTATGTTGTAAACTGTTTATTCAGAGTCTTTATTACATCTAAATATTATGTTGTAAACTGTTTATTCAGAGTCCTTACTATATCTAAATATTATGTTGTAAACTGTTTACTCAGAGTCCTTACTATATCTAAATATTATGTTGTAAACTGTTTATTCAGAGTCCTTATTACATCTAAATATTATGTTGTAAACTGTTTACTCAGAGTCCTTACTATATCTAAATATTATGTTGTAAACTGTTTACTCAGAGTCCTTATTATATCTAAATATTATGTTGTAAACTGTTTACTCAGAGTCCTTATTATATCTAAATATTATGTTGTAAACTGTTTACTCAGAGTCCTTATTATATCTAAATATTATGTTGTAAACTGTTTATTCAGAGTCCTTATTATATCTAAATATTATGTTGTAAACTGTTTATTCAGAGTCCTTACTATATCTAAATATTATGTTGTAAACTGTTTACTCAGAGTCCTTACTATATCTAAATATTATGTTGTAAACTATTTACTCAGAGTCCTTATTATATCTAAATATTATGTTGTAAACTGTTTATTCAGAGTCCTTATTACATCTAAATATTATGTTGTAAACTGTTTATTCAGAGTCCTTATTACATCTAAATATTATGTTGTAAACTGTTTACTCAGAGTCTTTATTACATCTAAATATTATGTTGTAAACTGTTTACTCAGAGTCCAGTGTTGAGTCATTATTACATCTAAATATTCTGTTGTAAACTGTTTACTCAGAGTCCAGTGTTGAGATCCACATCAGATGCCTGTAATGCCACAGCGGAAGCTGTACAGAAACGCAGGGAGCGTAAAGAGAGACCCTACAAGAGTGATCCCTTTACAGGGTTAGAAAATTTGCCAGCACCAGGTACTTTTACATGCACAACACTGACAACAAAATGTTGATCATGATATTGTTTTTGTTGTTTTCCATGCACTTTTCTAAGAATATGAGGGGATTAAGTAATAATGTGCCATTCATTGATACATGTGTGCATGCATTAATATTTTCTCACAACTCCTCCTACATGGGTTTGATACAGAGACTCCATTCCTTGGGATTTAATGGGATGTGGTCTGTAGATGTGCACAATGATTTTAGAATTTAGATACAGCCATTAGTTGTAGAACAAAGGTTAGTGGGTGAGATTTTGCATAAATTTAAATAACAATGTCAGAGAATTGGTGTGTGTGATCACCAACCTAAATTTCAACACATGTCATAGGGATTAAAATGCACCCATGGATCATACCCTGGGGGCATACTGTTATAGTCGCTGCATCACAACTTTGAAATCATTGAGATATTCACCATGTAACCATATATAAACTTACTGACCATGAAAAGACAATTTCATGCATGCAACTGGCATTGGCCCTTGGGTCAGACCCTTAACTTACCCTGAGATCTTAGCCCTTGGGTCAGACCCTTAACTTACCCTGAGATCTTAGCCCTTGGGTCAGACACTTAACTTACCCTGAGATCTTAGCCCTTGGGTCAGACACTTAACTTACCCTGAGATATTAGCCCTTGGGTCAGACCCTTACCCTGAGATCTTAGCCCCTCTGTCATAACACTAATACTGGCCGCCATGTATAGCCTATCTTGTGCTGAAAAATGGCGTTAAACCTTAAAAACAAAAACATCATAAGATGGAAACTATAATGAAGTCTACAGTCTATAACTCTATAGTTTTACGCTGAAATTGACTTAGGACTGTATTCCTATGTCCAGTGGCATAGTTGCTGGGTCAAATCTTGGTAATTATCAATATCCCAACCTAATAAAAATAGATTTATTTATCAAGCAAAGACATATATATGCATGCATGAAGTTCATTCCAACCTAATAAAAATAGATTTATTTATCAAGCAAAGACATATTTATGCGTGCATGAAGTTCATTCCAACCTAATAAAAATAGATTTATTTATCAGGCAAAGACATATATATGCATGCATGAAGTTCATTCCAACCTGCAAGGACTTGGCCCCTAGCTCATTATTTGGTAATTATTGAAATTCATTCCTAGAATGTTCTGCACAACTTCCAGATTTGCAACTGAAAAACAAGCAAGTAATTAGAAGCTGTAGCAAGTGGAAGAAGTTAAAATAAAACAATCTACTAGAAGAATAAAACCAAAAATACTTATCTTACTGCACTAAAAACACTGATCTTACTGTACTACTAAAAACACTGATCCTACTGTACTACTGAAAACACTGATCTTACTATAATAAAAACATTGATCTTACTGTACCAAAAACAATGATCTTACTGTACCACTAAAAACACTGATCTTACTGTACTAAAAACACTGATCTTACTGTACTACTAAAAACACTGATCTTACTGTACTAAAAACACTGTTCTTACTATACTAAAAACATTGATCTTACTATACTAAAACACTGATCTTACTGTACTAAAAACACTGATACTACTGTACTACTAAAAGCACTGATCTTACTGTACAAAAAAACACTGATCTTACTGTACTATTAAAAACACTGATCTTACTGTACCACTAAAAACACTGAACTTGCTGTACTACTAAAAACACTGATCTTACTATACTAAAACACTGATCTTACTGTACTACTAAAAACACTGATCTTACTATACTAAAACACTGATCCTACTGTACTAATAAACACACTGATCTTACTGTATTAAAAACATTGATCTTACTATGCTAAAACACTGATCTTACTGTACTACTAAAAACACTGATCTTACTATACTAAAACATGGATCTTACTGTACTACTAAAAACACTGATATTACTGTACTACAAAAACACTGATCTTACTATACTAAAACACTGATCTTACTGTACTACTAAAACACTGATCTTACTATACTAAAACACTGATCTTACTGTACTACTAAAACACTAATATTACTGTACTAAAAACACTGATCTTACTATACTAAAAACACTAATCTTACTGTACTAAAAACACATCTTACTGTACTAAAAACACTGATCTTACTGTACTACTAAAACACTGATCTTACTGCACTAAAAACTCTGATCTTAGTATACTAAAACTGATGTTACTGCACTAAAAACACTGATCTTACTGTACTAAAAACACTGATCTTACTGTACAAAAAACTCTGATCTTACTGTACTAAAAACACTGATCTTACTGTACTACTAAAAACAATGATCTTCCTGTACTAAAAGCTCTGATCTTAGTATACTAAAACACTGATCCTACTGTACTAAAAGCACTGATCTTATTGTACTAAAAACACTGATCTTACTGTACTAAAACACTGATCTTACTATACTAAAAAAATGATCTTACTGTACTAAAAACACTGATCTTAGTATACTAAAACTGATGTTACTGCACTAAAAACACTGATCTTACTGTACTAAAAACACTGATCTTACTGTACTAAAAACTCTGATCTTACTGTACTAGAAACACTGATCTAACTGTACTACTAAAACACTGAACTTACTGTACTAAAAACTCTGTTCTTACTGTACTAAAAACACTGATCTAACTGTACTACTAAAACACTGATCTTACTGTAATAAAAACTCTGATCTTAGTATACTAAAACACTGATCTTACTGTACTACTAAGAACAATAATCTTACTGTACTAAAAACACTGATATTAATGTACTAAAAACACTGATCTTACTGTACTACTAAAAACACTGATCTTAATATACTAAAAACAATGATCTTACTGTACTAAAAACACTGATCTTACTGTACCAAAAACACTGATCTTACTGTACTAAAAACACTGATCTTACTGTACAAAAAACACTGATCCTAATGTACTACTCAAAACTATGCTACAACACTGATCTTACTGTACTACTAAAAACACTGATCTTACTATACTAAAACATTGATTTTACTGTACTAAATTACTGATCTTACTGTACTACTAAAAACACTGATCTTACTGTACTAAAAACACTGATCTTACTATACTAAAACACTGATCTTACTGTACAAAAAACACTGATCTTACTATACTAAAAACACTGATCTTACTATACTAAAAAGACTGATCTTACTGTACTAAAAACACTGATCTTACTGTACTAAAAACACTCATCTTACTATACTAAAAACACTGATCTTACTGTACAAAAAAAACTGATCTTACTATACTAAAACACTGATCTTACTGTACTACTAAAACACTGATCTTACTGTACTAAAAACACTCATCTTACTATACTAAAAACACTGATCTTACTATACTAAAAACATTGATCTTACTATACTAAAAACACTGATCTTACTGTACTAAAAACACTGATCTTCCTGTACTAAAAACTCTGATCTTACTATACTAAAAACATTGATCTTACTGTACCAAAAACAATGATCTTACTGTACCACTAAAACTCTGATCTTACTATACTAAAAACATTGATCTTACTATACTAAAACACTGATCTTACTGTACTAAAAACACTGATCTTACTGTACTACTAAAACACTGATCTTACTGTACTAAAAACACTGATCTTACTGTACTACTAAAAACACTCATATTACTATACTAAAACACTGATCTTACTGTACTACTAAAAACACTGATCTTACTGGTTTAAAAACATTGATCTTACTATGCTAAAACAGTTCTTACTGTACTACTTAGAACACTGATCTTACTGTACTAAAAACACTGATCTTACTATACTAAAACACTGATCTTACTGTACTACTAAAACACTAATATTACTGTACTTAAAACACTGATCTTTCGGAACTAAAACACTGATCTTACTGTACTATTAAAAAACACTGATCTTACTGTACTAAAAACACTAATCTTACTGTACTAAAAACACAAATCTTACTGTACTAAAAACACTGATATTACTGTACTAAAAACACTGATCTTACTGTACTACAAAAAACACTGATCTTACTGCACTAAAAACTTGATCTTATTGTACTACTTAAAACACTGATCTTACTGTACTAAAAGCTCTGATCTTAGTATACTAAAACTGATGTTACTGCACTAAAAACACTGACCTTACTGTACTAAAAACACTGATCTTACTGTACTAAAAACTCTGATCCTACTGTACTAAAAACACTGATCTTACTGTACTACTAAAAACACTGATCTTACTATACTAAAACACTGATCTTACTGTACTAATAAAAACACTGATCTCACTGTATTAAAAACATTGATCTTACTATGCTAAAACACTGATCTTACTGTACTACTAAAAACACTGATATTACTATACTAAAACATTGATCTTACTGTACAAAAATACTGATCTTACTGTACTACTAAAAACACTGATCTTACTGTACTAAAAACACTGATCTTACTGTACTAAAACACTGATCTAACTGTACTACTAAAACACTGATCTTACTGTACTAAAAAAACTGATCTTACTGTACTAAAAACACTGATCTTACTGTACTAAAAACACTGATCTTACTGTACTAAAAACACTGATCTTACTATACTAAAAAGACTGATCTTACTGTACTAAAAACACTGATCTTACTGTACTAAAAACACTGATCTTACTATACCAAAAACACTGATCTTACTGTACTAAAAACACTGATCTTACTATACTAAAACACTGATCTTACTGTATTACTAAAAACACTGATCTGACTGTACTAAAACACTGATCTTACTGTACTAAAAACACTGATCTTACTATACTAAAAACATTGATCTTACTGTACCAAAAACTATGATCTTACTGTACCACTAAAACACTGATCTTACTATACTAAAAACATTGATCTTACTATACTAAAAACATTGATCTTACTGTACCAAAAACTATGATCTTACTGTACTACTAAAACACTGATCTTACTGTACTAAAAACACTGATCTTACTGTACTACTAAAACACTGATCATACTGTACTAAAAACACTGATCTTACTGTACTACTAAAAACACTGATCTTACTATACTTAAAACATTGACCTTACTATACTAAAACACTGATCTTACTGTACTAAAAACACTGATCTTACTTTACTACTAAAACACTAATCTTACTGTACTAAACACACTGATCTTACTGTACTACTAAAAACACTGATCTTACTATATTAAAACACTGATCTTACTGTACTACTAAAATCACTGATCTTACTGTATTAAAAACATTGATCTTACTATGCTAAAACACTGTTCTTACTGTGCTACTTAGAACACTGATCTTACTGTACTAAAAACACTGATCTTACTATACTAAAACACTGATCTTACTGTACTACTAAAACATTAATATTAATGTACTAAAAACACTGATTTTTCTGTACTAAAACACACATCTTACTGTACTATTAAAAAACACTGACCTTACTGTACTAAAAACACTGATCTTACTGTACTAAAAACGCAAATCTTACTGTACTACTAAAAACACTGATCTTACTGCACTAAAAGCTCTGATCTTATTGTACTACTAAAAACACTGATCTTACTGTACTAAAAGCTCTGATCTTAGTATTCTAAACTAATGTTACTGCACTAAAAACACTGATCTTACTGTACTAAAAACACTGATCTTACTGTACTAAAAACTCTGATCCTACTGTACTAAAAACACTGATCTTACTGTACTACTAAAAACACTGCTCTTATTATACAAAAAACATTGATCTTACTATACTAAAACACTGATCTTACTGTACTAAAAAAACTGATCTTACTGTAATACTAGAACACTGATCTTACTGTACTCAAAACACTGATCTTACTCTACTTCTAAATACACTGATCTTACTGTACTAAAAACACTGATCTTACTGTACTACTAAAAACACTGATCTTACTATACTAAAACACTGATCTTACTGTACTACTAAAAACACTGATCTGACTGTATTAAAAACATTGATCTTACTATGCTAAAACACTGATCTTACTGTACTACTAAAAACACTGATCTTACTGTACTAAAAACACTGATCTTTCTGTACTAAACACTGATCTTACTGTACTTCTAAAAAAACACTGATCTTACTGTACTAAAAACACTGATCTTACTGTACTAAAAACACTAATCTTACTGTACTAAAAACACTGATCTTACTGTACTAGAAACACTGATCTTACTGTACTACTAAAAACATTGATCTTACTGCACTAAAAACTCTCATCTTATTGTACTACTAAAAACACTGATCTTACAGTACTAAAAGCTCTGATCTTATTATACTAAAACTGATGTTACTGCACTAAAAACACTGATCTTACTATACTAAAAACACTGATCTTCCTGTACTAAAAACTCTGATCCTACTGTTCTAAAAACACTGATCTTATTGTACTACTAAAAACACTGATCTTACTGTACTAAAAGCTCTGATCTTAGAATACTAAAACACTGATCTTACTGTACTAAAACATTGATCTTACTGTACTGAAAAGTCTGATCTTACTATACTAAAACACTGATCTTACTGTACTAAAAACACTGATCTTACTGTACTAAAAACTCTGATCTAACTGTAATAAAAAACTCTGATATTAGTATACTAAAACACTGATCTTACTGTACTACTAAAAACACTGATTTTACTATACTAAAACATTGATCTTACTGTATTAAAACACTGATCTTACTCTACTACTATAAACACTGATCTTACTGTACTAAAAACACTGATCTTATTGTACTAAAACACTGATCCTGCTGTACTACTAAAAACACTGATCTTACTATACAAAAAACATTGATCTTACTATACTAAAAACATTGATCTTACTATACTAAAACACTGATCTTACTGTACTAAAAACCCTGACCTTACTGCACTAAAAGCTTTGATCTTATTGTACTACTAAAAACACTGATCTTACTGTACTAAAAGCTCTGATCTTAGTATACTAAAACTGATGTTACTGCACTAAAAACACTGATCTTACTGTACTAAAAACACTGATCTTACTGTACTAAAAACACTGATCTTACTGTAATACTAGAACACTGATCTTACTGTACTAAAAACACTGATCTTACTGTACTTCTAAAAACACTGATCTTACTGTACTAAAAACACTGATCTTACTGTACTACTAAAAACACTCATCTTACTATACTAAAACACTGATCTTACTGTACAACTAAAAACACTGATCTGACTGTATTAAAAACATTGATCTTACTATGCTAAAACACTGATCTTACTGTACTACTAAAACACTGATCTTTCTGTACTAAAACACTGATCTTACTGTACTAAAAAGTCTGATCTTACTATACTAAAACACTGATCTTACTGTACTAAAAACACTGATCTTACTGTACTAAAAACTCTGATCTAACTGTACTAAAAACACTGATCTTACTGTAATAAAAACTCTGATATTAGTATACTAAAACACTGATCTTAATGTACTACTTAAAACACTGATTTTACTATACAAAAACATTGATCATACTGTACTAAAACACTGATCTTACTGTACTAAAAACACTGATCTTACTGTCCTTAAACACTGATCTTGCTGTACTACTAAAAACACTGATCTTACTATACAAAAAACATTGATCTTACTATACTAAAAACATTGATCTTACTATACTAAAACACTGATCTTACTGTACTAAAAACACTGATCTTACTGTAATACTAGAACACTGATCTTACTGTACAAAAACACTGATCTTACTGTACTTCTAAAGACACTGATCTTACTGTACTAAAAACACTGATCTTACTGTACTACTAAAAGCACTGATCTTACTATACTAAAACACTGATTTTACTGTACTACTAAAAACACTGATCTTACTGTACTAAAAACACTGATCTTTCTGTACTAAAACACTGATCTTACTGTACTTCTAAAAACAACACTGATCTTACTGTACTAAAACACTGATCTTACTGTACTAAAAACACTAATCTTACTGTACTAAAAACACTGATCTTACTGTACTAAAAACACTGATCTTACTGTACTACTAAAAACATTGATCTTACTGCACTAAAAACTCTCATCTTATTGTACTACTAAAAGCACTGATCTTACAGTACTAAAAGCTCTGATCTTATTATACTAAAACTGATGTTACTGCACTAAAAACACTGATCTTACTGTACTAAAAACACTGTTCTTCCTGTACTAAAAACTCTGATCCTACTGTACTAAAAACACTGATCTTATTGTACTACTAAAAACACTGATCTTACTGTACTAAAAGCTCTGATCTTAGTATACTAAAACACTGATCTTACTGTACTAAAACACTGATCTTACTGTACTAAAAAGTCTGATCTTACTATACTAAAACACTGATCTTACTGTACTAAAAACACTGATCTTACTGTGCTAAAAACTCTGATCTAACTGTACTAAAACACTGATCTTACTGTACTAAAAACTCTGATCTAACTGTACTAAAACACTGATCTTACTGTAATAAAAACTCTGATATTAGTATACTAAAACACTGATCTTACTGTACTACTTAAAACACTGATTTTACTATACAAAAACATTGATCTTGCTGTACTAAAACACTGATGTTACTGTACTAAAAACACTGATCTTACTGTACTAAAACACTGATCTTGCTGTACTACTAAAAACACTGATCTTACTATACAAAAAACATTGATCTTACTATACTAAAAACATTGATCTTACTATACTAAAACACTGATCTTACTGTACTAAAAACACTGATCTTACTGTAATACTAGAACACTGATCTTACTGTACAAAAACACTGATCTTACTGTACTTCTAAAGACACTGATCTTACTGTACTAAAAACACTGATCTTACTGTACTACTAAAAACACTGATCTTACTATACTAAAACACTGATTTTACTGTACTACTAAAAACACTGATCTGACTGTATTAAAAACATTGATCTTACTATGCTAAACAATAATCTTACTGTACTACTAAAAACAGATCTTACTGTACTAAAAACACTGATCTTTCTGTACTAAAACACTGATCTTACTGTACTTCTAAAAAACACTGATCTTACTGTACTAAAA
Source organism: Unio pictorum (assembly GCA_030141615.1). Lineage (NCBI taxonomy): Eukaryota > Metazoa > Mollusca > Bivalvia > Unionida > Unionidae > Unio > Unio pictorum. The sequence goes on from JARLTB010000003.1 coordinate 922,692, forward strand.
ACACTGATCTTACTGTACTAAAAACACTGATCTTACTGTACTACTAAAAACATTGATCTTACTGCACTAAAAACTCTCATCTTATTGTACTACTAAAAGCACTGATCTTACAGTACTAAAAGCTCTGATCTTATTATACTAAAACTGATGTTACTGCACTAAAAACACTGATCTTACTGTACTAAAAACACTGTTCTTCCTGTACTAAAAACTCTGATCCTACTGTACTAAAAACACTGATCTTATTGTACTACTAAAAACACTGATCTTACTGTACTAAAAGCTCTGATCTTAGTATACTAAAACACTGATCTTACTGTACTAAAACACTGATCTTACTGTACTAAAAAGTCTGATCTTACTATACTAAAACACTGATCTTACTGTACTAAAAACACTGATCTTACTGTGCTAAAAACTCTGATCTAACTGTACTAAAAACACTGATCTTACTGTAATAAAAACTCTGATTTTAGTATACTAAAACACTGATCTTACTGTACTACTAAAAACACTGATCTTACTATACTAAAACATTGATCTTACTGTACTAAAACACTGATCTTACTGTACTAAAAACACTGATCTTACTGTACTAAAACACTGATCTTACTGTACTACAAAAAACACTGATCTTACTGTACTAAAAACACTGATCTTACTGTACTACTAAAAACACTGATATTACTGTACTACTAAAAACACTGATCTTACTGTACTACTAAAAACACTGATCTTACTGCACTAAAAACTCTGATCTTAGTATACTAAAACTGATCTTACTGCACTAAAACACTGACCTTACTGTACTAAAAACACTGATCTTACTGTACTAAAAAAATCTGATCTTACTGTACTAAAACTCTGATCTTACTGTACTAAAAACACTGATCTTACTATACTAAAACACTGATTTAACTGTACTACTATAAAAACACTGATCTTACTGTACTAAAAACTGATCTTAGTATACTAAAACACTGATCTTACTGTACTACTAAAAACACTGATCTTACTGTACCAAAAACATTGATCTTACTATGCTAAAACACTGATCTTACTGTACCACTAAAACACTGATCTTACTATACTAAAACATTGATCTTACTTTACTAAAGCACTGATCTTTCTGTACTAAAACACTGATCTTACTTTACTACTAAAAACACTGATCTTACTGTACTAAAAACACTGATCTTACTGTACTAAAACACTGATCTTACTGTACTACTAAAAACACTGATCTTACTGTACTAGAAACACTGATCTTACTGTATTACTAAAAACAATGATCTTACGGTACTAAAACACAGATCTTACTGTACTACTAAAAACACTGATCTTACTGTACTAAAGCACTGATCTTTCTGTACTAAAACACTGATCTTACTTTACTACTAAAAACACTGATCTTACTGTACTACTAAAAACATGATCTTACTGTACTAAAGCACTGATCTTTCTGTACTAAAACACTGATCTTACAGTACTACTCAAAACACTGATCTTACTGTACTAAAAACACTTATCTTACTTTACTAAAAACACTGAGCTTACTGTACTAAAAACACTGATCTTACTGTACTACTAAAAACACTGATGTTACTGTACTACTAAAAACACTGATCTTACTGTACTAAAAACGCTGATCTTAATGTACTAAAAACACTGATCTTACTGTACTACTAAAACACTGATCTTACTGCACTAAAAATTCTTATCTTAGTATACTAAAACTGATGTTACTGCACTAAAACACTGTCCTTCTGTACTAAAAACACTGATCTTACTGTACTAAAAACTATGATCTTACTGTACTAAAAACACTGATCTTACTGTACTACTAAAAACACTGATCTTACTGTACTAAAATCTCTGATTTTAGTTTACTAAAAGACTGATCTTACTTTACTAAAAACACTTACTAAAAAGTCTGATCTTACTGTACTAAAAACACTGATCTTATTGTACTAAAAATACTTATCTTACTGTACTAAAAGCACTGATCTTACCGTACTAAAAACACTGATCTTACTGTACTAAAAACACTGATCTTACTGTACTAAAAAGTCTGATCTTACTGTACTAAAAACAATGTTCTTACTGTACTAAAAACACTGATCTTAGTATACTAAAACTGATGTGATGCATTCATACTTTTGCTGAAACAATACACATATCAATTCATTGATATATCGATGCATTCATACTTTTGCTGAAACAATACACATATCAATTCATTGATATATCGATGCATTCATACTTTTCTTGAAACAATACACATATCAATTCATTGATATATCGATGCATTCATGCTTTTGTTGAAACAATACACATATCAATTCATTGATATATCGATGCATTCATGCTTTTGTTGAAACAATACACATATCAATTCATTGATATATCGATGCATTCATGCTTTTGTTGAAACAATACACATATCAATTCATTGATATATCGATGCATTGATACTTTTGTTGAAACATTACACATATCAATTCATTGATATATCGATGCATTGATACTTTTGTTGAAACAATACACATATCAATTCATTGATATATCGATGCATTGATACTTTTGTTGAAACAATACACATATCAATTCGTTGATATATCGATGCATTGATACTTTTGTTGAAACAATACACATATCAATTCGTTGATATATCGATGCATTGATACTTTTGTTGAAACAATACACATATCAATTCATTGATATATCGATGCATTGATACTTTTGTTGAAACAATATACATATCAATTCGTTGATATATCGATGCATTGATACTTTTGTTGAAACAATACACATATCAATTCGTTGATATATCGATGCATTGATACTTTTGTTGAAACAATACACATATCAATTCGTTGATATATCGATGCATTGATACTTTTGTTGAAACAATACACATATCAATTCGTTGATATATCGATGGATTGATACTTTTGTTGAAACAATACACATATCAATTCGTTGATATATCGATGCATTGATACTTTTGTTGAAACAATACACATATCAATTCGTTGATATATCGATGCATTGATACTTTTGTTGAAACAATACACATATCAATTCGTTGATATATCGATGCATTGATACTTTTGTTGAAACAATACACATATCAATTCATTGATATATCGATGCATTGATACTTTTGTTGAAACAATACACATATCAATTCATTGATATATCGATGCATTGATACTTTTGTTGAAACAATACACATATCAATTCATTGATATATCGATGCATTGATACTTTTGTTGAAACAATACACATATCAATTCATTGATATATCGATGCATTGATACTTTTGTTGAAACAATACACATATCAATTCATTGATATATCGATGCATTGATACTTTTGTTGAAACAATACACATATCAATTCATTGATATATCGATGCATTAATACTTTTGTTGAAACAATACACATATCAATTCATTGATATATCGATGCATTGATACTTTTGTTGAAACAATACACATATCAATTCATTGATATATCGATGCATTGATACTTTTGTTGAAACAATACACATATCAATTCATTGATATATCGATGCATTGATACTTTTGTTGAAACAATACACATATCAATTCATTGATATATCGATGCATTGATACTTTTGTTGAAACAATACACATATCAATTCATTGATATATCGATGCATTGATACTTTTGTTGAAACAATACACATATCAATTCATTGATATATCGATGCATTGATACTTTTCTTGAAACAATACACATATCAATTCATTGATATATCGATGCATTAATACTTTTCTTGAAACAATACACATATCAATTCATTGATATATCGATGCATTCATACTTTTCTTGAAACAATACACATATCAATTCATTGATATATCGATGCATTGATACTTTTGTTGAAACAATACACATAACAATTCATTGATATATCGATGCATTCATACTTTTGTTGAAACAATACACATAACAATTCATTGATATATCGATGCATTCATACTTTTCTTGAAACAATACACATAACAATTCATTGATATATCGATGCATTCATACTTTTCTTGAAACAATACACATAACAATTCATTGATATATCGATGCATTGATACTTTTGCTGAAACAATACACATATCAGTTCATTGATATATCGATGCATTGATACTTTTGTTGAAACAATACACATATCAATTCATTGATATATCGATGCATTCATACTTTTCTTGAAACAATACACATATCAATTCATTGATATATCGATGCATTGATACTTTTCTTGAAACAATACACATATCAATTCGTTGATATATCGATGCATTGATACTTTTGTTGAAACAATACACATATCAATTCGTTGATATATCGATTCATTGATACTTTTGTTGAAACAATACACATATCAATTCATTGATATATCGATGCATTGATACTTTTGTTGAAACAATACACATAACAATTCATTGATATATCAATGCATTTATACTTTTCTTGAAACAATACACATATCGATACAAGATACAGAGAATTTATACAAAATGATACTTACTGAATGAATGTTAATTTTTTTTTCTTGTCTTCTGTAGTTATGAATAATTATTTTGGGTTGACTTGATATTCTGTAAAGTTTTTATCCATCTAAAACAGCATTTTCAGTCACAGGCACTCAAAAACTATTTGAGGATACCATTCACTTTTTATTAGTAATAAAAAAAGACTATTTGAGGATACTCATTCACTTTTTATTAGTAATAAAAAAAGACTATTTGAGGATACCCATTCACTTTTTATTAGTAATAAAAAAGACTATTTGAGGATACCCATTCACTGTTTATTAGTAATAATAAAAGACTATTTGAGGATACCCATTCACTGTTTGTTAGTAATAAAAAAGACTATTTCAGGATACCCATTCACTTTTTATTAGTAATAAAAAAGACTATTTGAGGATACTCATTCACTTTTTATTAGTAATAAAAAAGACTATTTGAGGATACCCATTCACTTTTTTTTAGTAATAAAAAAGACTATTTGAGGATACCCATTCACTGTTTATTAGTAATAATAAAAGACTATTTGAGGATACCCATTAACTGTTTATTAGTAATAATGAAAGACTATTTGAGGATACCCATTCACTGTTTATTAGTAATAAAAAAAGACTATTTGAGGATACTCATTCACTTTTTATTAGTAATAAAAAAGACTATTTGAGGATACCCATTCACTTTTTTTTAGTAATAAAAAAGACTATTTGAGGATACCCATTCACTGTTTATTAGTAATAATAAAAGACTATTTGAGGATACCCATTCACTGTTTATTAGTAATAATAAAAGACTATTTGGGGATACCCATTCACTGTTTATTAGTAATAATTAAAGACTATTTGAGGATACCCATTCACTGTTTATTAGTAATAATAAAAGACTATTTGAGGATACCCATTCACTTTTTATTAGTAATAAAAAAAGACTATTTGAGGATACCCATTCACTTTTACAAGTTAACACAAAGTACCATGGTTGGTAATCTGGCCACCCACTCACCCCCATTCCATACTAAATTTCTTAACCCAGAAGTATTTTCAGCATAAAATATACATTCCATATGATTTACTTTACTCATCATGGAATAACTGCTTTCATGCAAATTTTCTACATTGACTTGTATCTTGACTTCTTTGTTTGATTGAAAGCTACACTACTGGTGTTTTGCACGGTGAAATGTGTTACATTGACTTCTCATTTGTAGTTATTGCTTGTTCCACTCCAGTTTAAATGATAACCACCAATCAGAAATTAATACTGCTTATTTTCGCATGACAAACAGGAAGTACTGACAGCAACAGAGTCTTCGCCAGAAAGTCATTAGATATGAAAAGTACTTAAAAAGAGATGCTGTCAGGTCGTGCCAAATCAATTTTTTTTTATGAATTTGCTTGGAAAACCATTAAATATGAGAACTCCCACAAATTTGTTAAATGTCACACATATGAAAATGTGCTCGGTGAAGTATACAATTTTTATTTCTCCATTCTTGTTGCCACATCTGTTTTTTGGATAGCAATTGGTCTACATCTGGATTCTTCAAACAAGACATGAATTGTTGCGATAGTAAATTTGATTATCACAATGTGCCCAAGAATAAACATTATGGCATAGTTTGAAAGCATTCATGAAGAAAGTTTTACAAAAGCATGTTTAAAATATGGACTACCTAGTAAACCCAAAATGTCTGATTCCAAAATGTCTGATTCCAAGCATGGTTCAGTACGATTTTCTTGGATATATAAAATGTCTGATTCCAAAATGTCTGATTCCAAGCATGGTTCATTACGATTTTCTTGGATATATTTGATAACAATAACTTTAAAAGTTATGATGTATATCAGATTATTGAAGCTGGGAAAGTGTTCATGGAGAAAACAAATGAGTGATTTTGAGCCGAAATGATGTCAATTACAATTACAATTACAAGTCAGATGGACATGCTGGATGGAAGAAAACAAATAGACGGCATGACCCTTTTAGTGGTATTTTGTTTCTTTTGTTTTGTTTTTTATGGTTTAACGCCATTTTTAAGCACAATATAGACTATACATGGCGGCCAGTATTAATGGTTAAGGAAGAACCAGGAAAACCCATGGAAAGAACCACCGACCCACGAGAAGCTACTGGCAAGCTTTCTCACATAACTACATTAGCCGAATCTTAGACTCGAACCCACGCAGCAGACAGAGGTGAGAGGGCTGTGATCCATAACGGACAGCGCTTTAGAACCACTCGGCCACTTGGGACCCCTGGTATTTTGTAATTAAATTCAAATGACAGAATACCAAGCCTAATTAAAATACAGACAATTTAAAAGTATAATACAATTTTCATTTTCTAATTAATAAATTTTGTCTTGTGGATCATATGCAACAAAACCATATACATGTTTTTTTGCATCCATGTCAGGGTTAAGATAAATTCAATAAAAGATGGTTAAAAGAATAAATTTAAGAAATAAAGATATTTATTTTAATACCTGATAGATTAAATACCTTTATACAGCTTATAGTATTATATAATTTATTATGAAACAGATAAGAAATTTGGCATGGTAGTCAGTAAAGTACTGATTTAACAAAGGAAGTTTATGTTAGTGACAAATCCTAATTTGGAGCAGATGTCCAAAAGATAATGATCTCGGGAAAATTGTACATAATAGTCACAAAGAACAGTTTCCCAAAATATTCCAGCTGACAAAGCTAGCAATGTATGTATACCCCTTCAGAAAGAAGCACAGTAGATTTCAGTAGAGCTTTAACCCTTTGAACCCGACAGGCCAGTTTACCGGCCGGTTGTAACGGTGTATATACCCGAAAGGCCGGTATACCGGCCTAGCTATCTACCGTCAATACCCGAAATGCCGGTATACCGGCCTTGCTATCTACCGTCATAACCTGAAAGGCCGGTATACCGGCCTGTGTTATTTAATTCGCTAGATGGTCAGTGAAATATAGAAAAAATATGAAAAATATAAAATATGAAGAACTTTTGAGACAGTTTGTTACATAGTCATAGTAATAAAAAGCATTTTATAAGCATGTTTGAAAAGAGACAATTTGATATTTGCTGTTATATCATAGTGGATTATCATTTGTAAGGTGCTGTCGGTTATCAAAGTGTTATTAGTACAATATCGCACAAGCCCTGGTCAGAGGTATTGCGCAACTTGGAAAAACAACACTCGAACCGCCTCCCGCTAATTCTCGTTATCTAAAGGGATGACCTCAACGGTGTAATCTGCCCGGTTAATGGATATGGTAATCTGAGATGGTACCTTGAACAAAGACAACACACGAGCCCCCGTAAAGATAAAATATAAATTTAATTACAATACAATTAAGAGAAGAATGACACAATAAATTACAATGTTCTTTCCTTCTGACAATTCTTCGTTCAGAAGTAATTCAAAACCCGAAGCTTTAAGATAGCAGATACGTTAATTAAAATTCAGAACACTAAAAAAAATAGATGAATTTAACCGTTAATGACTGATAGTACTTTCATCATGGAATCGAATGTTCATTTAACATTGGACTGTTGGGTGATTCACAATGACCTTGTTCGTTGACTGGCTTTTTCTTTTTTTTTTTTGCGTGCATCCGACTTCAGCTTGCTCTTTGATTAAACGGGAATTCCACAACTCTGCCTTCCAACTTCTTTTTCCGGCTCTGAATTTCGACTTCCTCGCTATTTCTTCAAACAAACTATTTTCCTTGTAAAAGAAAAGGGTAAAACGCCCTAAGTATCTCGTTACTTTAAGAGTTGAGATTGTCCGTCCGTCTTCAGATTCGAACAACCAGATCTTACTCTCAGTGTTATCATTTATACGGCTAACAAATAATATACAAGTCTTCAGATCAATAGAGCTATACTGCTAATTATCGACATAAGAATTCGGGAAAGTCATATATTCCCGTAAATCATTACGTAAAGTGAGGCAATATATCCTAACACACAATCCATATTCACTAATATGATAAATTCAAAATTAATGTAGCACTTTCCAATCATAAATGTACACATACAGCTGGGTCGTTTTTACTATAAACATACTAATGATGGTGACCTGGGGTAAGAAAATATTCCTTCCTCCAAACTCTACTCCAAGACAGTTAATTCTTGGCTAGCCTACGAATTAATTAATGCATTTCACTGGCGAAAAATTTGGCACTTGACATCATTCTAAGGCATAATATTACTTTTATTTTGCAAAATTTTCCTTTTTATAAAATTGTCAAAAATTGCCGGGGAGGCTCGGGTTATTGTGCCGAAATATGGGGGAGATTAGGGTTCAAAGGGTTAAGAAAGTAGAGCAGGAAGAAGGAGACATATATTGAAGTTTGCACAAATAATGACCTATGACTGTTTCTTCCTCCCCCTCCTTATTTCTTTGATAAAGAGGTAGGTCCCCCTTAAGATAAAATCCTGTCATCATCTCCTTAAATTGTACATGGGAAACAAATTTGTAATTTCTCTTTTCTTATGCAAAGATATTTAACCACTGAATGTAGGTGCTGATGGAGAAAATGAAATTAGAATGCGCTAAGGGACAAATTTCAAGTTTATCATCTTGTGTAATTGAATTGTGTAGTCAATAGTAACTATATGTCTGTCTGTCTGTAGTCTGCATACTGGAAATAGGACCAGAGTGTCAACATACATAAAAGGGCAAAAACTTGGAAATATCATCAAGTTTATATGTGTATTGGTATGTATCGCAGGCTGTGTATCATGAATCATATTGCTATGTATCATATCGCAGGTTGTGTATCATGAATCATATTGATACATAGCACACCTCTAGTAGTTAGGTATAGTTAGTCCAACCCGTTACTTCAACGGCTATCCCAGGGAAATGTTAAATCTCATGACTACTTAATATGGGTCCATAAATTGTTTGAGAAGATAATGCAAAAGGATAGAACAGATGGTTAGAAAGATGTTTTACATTATAGTTCAAATCACATTGGTTCAAACCAGAAGATTTGCTGAATATTGCAAGTCATATTTTACCTGAATTACCATATATACTTGCATATAAGTCCATCTAACTACAAGCAACAATGACCTTGATATATTACATATACCTTGATATGCAACAATGACCTTGATATATGACATACACCTTGATATGCAACAATGACCTTGATATATGACATGCACCTTGATATGTGACATAGACCTTGATTAGACTTTGATCTGCACCTTTGACCTTGACATGTGACATAGACCTTGATTAGACATTGATATGCAACATAGACCTTGATTAGACATTGATATGCAACATAGACATGATTAGACATTGATCTGCAACATAGACATTGATTAGACCTTAATATGCAACATAGACATGATTAGACTTTGATATGCAACATAGACATTGATTAGACTTTGATCTGCAACTTAGACTTTGATTAGACATTGATATGATGCAAGTCCATTTTTCTGTCTCTACCGTTCTTCTCCTAGTAGAATAAACAAGCTGACTGAATCTCTCTTTTTGGAGCAGTTTCCAAATCTTCTAGAGTATGGAAATTCGATAGGTGGCAACCTAATTATTCTTGGAGATTTCAACTTTCACTTTGACTGTCCTGGTAAACCATACACGTCAAAACTCCTAGATTCCATTCATGTTTTGAATCTTAAACAGTCAGTTAACTGACCTACCCATAAACTTGGTCACATTTTAGACTGGTTTCTTTATAGACCTGATGATAATATTCTGCAATCCACCCTTGTATCCCACGAACTTGCATCGGATCACCTCAGCATTATATGCCATCTCGACATATCAGTCCCTAACCCTCCACCTTTATTTGCTACTAAGAGAAAACTCTGTATGATAAATAGAACCAAATTCATGCATGACAAACAAGAAAACCTAACAACTTTCTTACATCCAACAGCAGAACAACTTGATAACTGCCTGCGTTCATTGCTTGAAAAACATGCCCCAGCCACCAAATGCAGAGTATCAATAAAAAAGTGTTCTCCATGGTATAGCAATTTTAGGGACCAGCTTCACACTGCTAAAAGACATCACTGAAAAGCAGAGAGGCTTTGGCTTTCCACCAGACTCACTATTCATAAACAAATCTACAAAGCCGCTAAGAAGAACATCACAAACATAGTCTATTTAGCCAAATCATCCCACTACAGTACTAAGATCACAGAGAGTTACAGCTGCAAAGAGCTCTTTGAGATAACTAACAAACTAATGTCAAGGAACAATTGTACACCACTTCCAACAACCTTCTCTCCACTAGACCTACCAGACCAATTTGCAAATTTCTTTGATGACAAAGTACAAACCATTAGAGATTCGCTTGACAGCACAATTTCAACTGATTCATCACCATATAGTTATGATGCAGAATTTCAGCGGCAACCGTTAGGAGCATTTAAACCTGTTTCTATTGATTTAGTATGGACAATCATGATGAAAAGTGCACCAAAGTCTTGTGAACTTGATCCAATTCTGACATCACTGCTGCTTGAGTGCTTAGACCCAATATTACCTTCACTAACTGGTGTTATTAATATCTCTCTCTCATCAGGGGAATTCCCATCATTTTTCAAAACTGACATCGTAAAGCCACTGCTGAAGAAACCAACACTGGACCATAACGATTTAAAGAACTACCGCCCAGTTTCTAATCTCCCATTCATATAAAAAATCTTAGAAAAGGTTGTTCTAACTCAACTTGTATCTCATTTGAATTCAAACAGTCTTTTTAGTAATGTACAGTCTGCATATCGCCCTTGCCACAATATGGAAACTACTCTTCTGAAAGCATTTAGTGACATTCTCTCTGCTTTGGACAGTGGAAAGATTACAGTCCTCACTCTCCTGGATTTATCTGCAGTATTTGACACAATAGACCATTATATATTACTTCACCATCTCAAGCATGTATTTGGCATTCAGAATACATGTATAGCCTTACAGTGTTTCAAGTCCTACTTAGTGAACAGGACACAAATTATATCTGCAAATGAAATACACTCAAGTCCAGTTGATGTATGTTTTGGTGTTTGACAGGGATCTGTTCCTGGACCTGTTCTCTTCATTCTGTACACTCAGCCGCTCTCAAGTGTCATAGATCATCACCCAGTGTAGCACCAATTGTATGCTGATGACACCCAAATATACACATCTAGCCACCCAAATGAAGTTGATGCCACCATCCTAGGAGTAGAGAGGTGCATTTCTGATGTGAAATCATGGATGACATGTCACAAGTTGTAGATGAATGATGATAAAACTGAGGCTATTCTGATCACAACATAAAGACTTTCTCATTTATATCCTTTACCTCAGACAATAAATATCAGCAACACCAACATTAAATTCTCACAGTCAGTACGAAACCTAGGCTTTACTCTAGACAGTACTCTTACATTGCACCAATATGTCATGAACATATGCCAGGCTACATATCTTGAATTGAGACGCATCAGTTCCATTCGCAAATATCTTTCAGTTGATGCCACTAAAACACTTGTGTGTTCATTAGTACTTTCAAGACTGTACTATTGTAACTCAATTATGTCTGGTTCGTCACAATATTTACTCCAGAAACTTCAAAAAGTTCAAAACACATCGTCTTTAGAGTACCTCGATCATAGCACACCTCACCACTGCTCTGTACCCTACACTGGTTATCAATTCGATACAGAATCAAACACAAAATTTGTTCTCTGTGCTATGTTTCAATGACAGACTCCAGTCCAACATACCTATCCAGCCTCACCCATGTGTATACACCAGCTAGATCCTTGCGCTCTTCTTCTGATAATCGTATACTCATTGTTCCCAAGGTGAAAACAAAGTGATATGGACAACGTTCGTTTGCACACCAGGGCCTGGCGACGTGGAACGAATTGCCCATTGAAATTAGACACAAAGACACAGTGGTCCCTTTTAAGAGTGCTCTTAAGACTCACCTGTTTTGACTGCAGGGACAAACTTAGCGACCTAATCATGTATCTTATATGTTTTCAGCATGTTTTTATGTTTTCCAATTTCATTGTTTTTGTCATTTGTTGTTCTGCAGTGTAGTCATATCATTATTGATTGTGTAAAGCACTTAGAGCTTCGAAAGAATAGGCGCTATACAAAGCCCTCATTATTATTATTATTATTATTATTATTATTATTATTATTATTATTTGCAACATAGACCTTGATTAGACCATGCTCTACATCATAGATCATAATATGCAACATAGAACTTGACCTACAATGTAGACCTTAACCTGTAACACAGACATGGATTAGACCTTAACCTGTAACATAGACATGGATTAGACCTTAACCTGTAACATAGACATGGATTAGACCTTAATCTGTAACATAGACATGGAGTAGACCTTAATCTGTAACATAGACATGGAGTAGACCTTAACCTGTAACACAGACATGGATTAGACCTTAACCTGTAACATAGACATGGATTAGACCTTAACCTGTAACACAGACATGGATTAGACCTTAACCTGTAACATAGACATGGAGTAGACCTTAACCTGCAACATAGACATGGATTAGACCTTAATCTGCAACATAGACATGGATTAGACCTTAATCTGCAACACAGAGCTTGATTAGACCTTGATAAGCATCATAGACCTTGATAGGCAATCCGATAATAATGAACAGTGACTACTGACTACTAATGCATAGACCCTGATCTGACAGTATGCATTGACAGATCCTTTGTCTTTTGTAGTTAAACTTTTATACTGTAAACTATTTTCATGGGTAGCACTTATTTGCTCTGAAAAACATAGTTTGATTGGTTCTTTCATTTATGGAATTGGGAAGGACATTACTGTTGCCATGGAAATATCATTGTTCATTGGGTCTTTAAATTAATGGTTTGCATCAACCACAAAATACTTGAAAATTGGTGCCCCATGAAAGGTGTTAATTTTCACTAAATTTTAGAACTTTGCTGTATTGATCAGTAAATTTTTATTTTATGAATTATACATTCAGGATATCTCTGATCTTGCCTGCCTGCTGTATTACGTGTATTACTGCCAGTATTGATTTGCACATCGTAATAAACTAATGCATATTGCATTTGACTTTTTTATATTTCCTAGGTCTACGTCATCATCGCAGTTTTGCATCCTCTAGTCGTGAAGAGATTTTAAGTTTCCTTGGAAATGCAACAATTCACTCTAGATTCATGCATCATGACAGCTCTCCAAGCCTTGAAGAATTACATGAAGATGATGATGAGGCAAGTTAGGAATCTCTAGGACATCTTGTTGACTATTAAGTCCTATTTATTTCTAGGACATCTTGTTGACTATTAAGTCCTATTTATTTCTAGGACAGTAATAGCTTGTTGACTGTGAAGTCCTATTTATTTCTAGGACAGTAATAGCTTGTTGACTGTGAAGTCCTATTTATTTCTAGGTCAAGAAATGTTTCGTGACTGTAAAGTCCTGTTTGTTTCATGAATATTTTTTTCTTTTTTTCCTCTTGGAAAATATCCATGCATGTATTTGCTATGATTTATAAAAGAAAAACATTTGTATGTGACCACCATAGGCTAAAGGGATGATCTCTCAAGACAGGGTTTACTGTACCGGTATAGTTATTTCTTCATAACTGTTGAACATATCAAATCTTAATCATGAAAAAACACTTAGATCAGCTGAATTTATTTTGTTAATATATCAGATGGAAATATTAAAATATATCAGGTGGAAACATTACAATATATCAGGTGGAAACATTACAATATATCAGATGGAAACATTACAATATATCAGATGGAAACAGTACAATATATGGAATACTAATTTCTCTATCTGAGTGTTGGCATATTTTTGTCATGTCTTCTTTCCATTCACTCACTGTGTATAATGTACTTTCTATAGCTTGTCTGATTTAATGACCAGATTTATAGATTATGGATTTGCCATCAATCTGATAGCACAAGTTTGTTTTCATTACTCCTCATCTGATACGGGGGATATCACGGTTTGATCCCCAGCTGAATACCAAAGACTAATAAAAAAAATTGTACTTATAGCTGCCTTGCTAAGCGCTTAGCATTAAGAGGTTAGTGTTAAGACTGGCTGGCCTGGTGTGGCTTGGTGGGACATAAAGATACATGTCTGCAGCATGATGCCCACTGCTAGACATCACTATAAACTGCCATACTGCACACATCATAGCATATGACTGCTTTTTTTTTTTAAAGCTACATTAAAAATCCAAATCACACACA